>JAODAL010025349.1:0-58793 GCA_025379985.1 Phyllomedusa bahiana
AAATTAAGTTGATTTTTTTTGCAAAAAAACTCAAAAAAATTAAATTTATGCAAAAGATTCAAGCTTTTAGGGGGGAAAAATCAATAAGTGTGCCCTTAAATTGAACACAAAAAGGCAGAATTTTATCAGACCTTTCCACGGGAGCTGTGACTGCTACAAGAAATTAAGGGGTTCATTAAGGACTGGGATTGTAGCACTATTTGTATCAAAACATTTCAAAATTTTTATATTTACTTTGCTGACTAATGTTCTGTATTTAAACTTGTATCTAGTTAAGATAAGGGGTTGGGGGCCCCCAAAAGGGGTTGGGAATCAAATTTTTCCCACTAGGGAAGCTGTAGACATCTGTCTTTGTTTTTATTTCCCTTGTGGGGGTGTCCTTCCAGTATCACTGCTGCATGGGTTCTGTGTGCAGGGGTTTTGTTTGCTTTCTCTTACCCCGTACAACCTAAGTTATTTTTCACGAAAACTGCTTTATGTGTATTTTTCTCCTTATTGCCCCCCGGTGACTCCCCTTTCATGGATGCTCCCAAATTTCATGCCTGATCTTTTTATGTACAAGCTCATCATCTTTTCCCTCTGCGCTTCCCCAACCACTGACAAAGTAAAGGGGGGAGCAGAGAATCCAACTGAAATTTAATAAACTTTTGGGGTTTTTAATAATAATGTAAAAGACCGAATTGCACCATGGCCATTCCTATGCAGGGCTGTTTCTGCTAAAGATATATTTTGGGTTTTGAAGGACGGGGGTTGTACACTTTTTGTATTAATCACTTCAGAATTTTATATTTACTTTTTTTGTCTAATGTTCTATATTCTGACTTATATATAGTTACAGTATAAGGGTTTGGGGACCCTAGATCTAATTTTTCCCTATGAATAACTATAGACACTTCTTTTTTTTTATTTTCCCCTGTGGGGGGTTTTCCCAGCATATGCATGCGCATGGGGGTTTGTGTGCGGGGGGTTTCTCGCTTTTTCTCTACACCCTTTCACAGTCTAAGCTCCCCAAAACTTCATGCTCTGATCTGTTATGTACAAGTTCATCACCTTCCTCTCTGCCGCTTTCTCCAACACTGACAAAGAAAGGGAAAAAAAAGAAACCACATGAAAAGTCAATAAACTTGTGGGTTTTCCAGTACAATGAATGCAAGAAGAAGAAATGTATATGAGCTTCTCTCAATCCCAATCTCACATGAACATAAATTTATCTCATAGCAGCCACAGCTCCTGCATAGGAACAGGCTCATGATACAATTCTCCCTTCTTGCATTCATTGTACTAGAAAACCCACAAGTTTATTGACTTTTCATGTTGGATTCTCTGTTTTCCCTCTTACTTCTGTCAGTGTTGGAGAAAGCGGCAGAGAGGAAGGTGATGAACTTGTACATAACAGATCAGAGCATGAAGTGTTGGGGAGCTTAGACTGTGTACAGGTGTAGAGAGAAAGCAGAGCAACCCCTGCACACAGAACTCCCATACAGCATGCGATACTGCTAGGACACCCCCACAGAGGCAAATAAAAACAAAGACAGATGTCTATAGTTATTCATAGTGGAAAATTAGATCTCAGGGTCCCCAACCCTTATACTGTAACTAGATATAAGTCAGAATATAGAACATTAGATCAACAAAGTAAATATCACATTTCTGAATGTGATTAGATACAATAAGTGCTACAATCCCCAGTCCTTACATTAACCCTAAATATATCTTGTAGCAGTAACAGCTCCTGCATAGGAATAGGCTCATGGTGCAATTCGGTCTTCTTACATTCATTATTAAAAAACCCACAAGTTTATTGACTTTTCACGTTGGATTCTCTGCTCTCCCTCTTACTTCTGTCAGTGTTGGAGAAAGCAGCAGAGAAGAAGATGATGAGCTTGTACATAACATATCAGAGCATGAAGTGTTGGAGAGCATCCATGAAGGGCAGCTCACACAGGTTGCAGATAAGGAGAAAAGTACACATAAAGCAGATTGCAGTGAGGAAATAACTTAAGTTGTGTACAGGTGTAGAGAGAAAGCAGAGCAACCACTGCCCACAGAACTCCCATGCAGCATGTGATACTGGAAGGACACCCCCACAGAGGCAAATAAGAACAAAGACAGTTGTCTACAGCTATCCATAGTGGGAAATTAGATCTCAGGCTCCCCAACCCTTATACTGTAACTAGATACAAGTCAGAGTACAGAACATTAGATCAACAAAGTAAATATCAAATTGCTGAACGTGATTAGATACAATAAGTGCTACAATCCCCAGTCCTTACATGAACCCTAAATATATCTTGTAGCAGTCACAGCTCCTGCATATGAATAGGCTCATGATACAATTCTGTCTTCTTGCATTCATTATACTAAAAAACCCACAAGTTTATTGACTTTTCATGTCGGATTCTCTGCTTTCCCCCTTTCATCTGTCAGTGTTGGAGTAAGCGGCAGAGTGGAAGATGATGAGCTTGTACATAACAGATCAGTGCATGAAGTGTTGGAGAGCATCCATGAAGGGCAGCTCACCGTGGTTGCAGATAAGGAGAAAAGTACACATAAAGCAGTTTGCGGTGAGAAAATAACTTAGGTTGTGTACAGGTGTAGAGAGAAAGCAGAGCAACCACTGCACACAGAACTCCCATGCAGCATGTGATACTGGAAGGACACCCCCACAGAGGCAAATAAGAACAAAGACAGATGTCTACAGCTATCCATAGTGGGAAATTAGATCTCCCCAACCCTTATTAGGCTCCCCAACCCTTATACTGTAACTAGATACAAGTCAGAATACAGAACATTAGATCAGCAAAGTAAATATCAAATTGCTGAACGTGATTAGATACAATAAGTGCTACAATCCCCAGTCCTTACATGAACCCTTAATATATCTTGTAGCAGTCACAGCTGTTGTATAGGAATAGGCTCATGATACAATTCTGCCTTTTTGTGTTCAATATTACAGGACACACTTATTGATTTTTCACCCCTAAAAGCATGTGAATTCTTTTGCATGAAATTTAATTTTTAGAGATTTTTTTGCAAAATAAATCTAAACTTAAGTATCTTAAATAGTCTTCAGTAAAAATATCCATCATTTTGCCGTCGTCCAGTTTGCAGACGTCCTTCATGTAGCTGCTGGTGCTGCCAGAGCTCTTGTTTCTTTCATCCTCTCTACTCTTTCCCTTACTTCTTTCAGTGTTAGAAATAGAGCAGAGAGGAGGAGCAGATTGTATATAGCAGATCAGAGCATGAAGAAGTTGAAGAGCATTCAAGGAGGGCAGCTCACACGGGTTGCAGATAGTTAGGAAAGCAAACACAAAGCAGTTTGCAGAGGGAGAATCACTTAGGTTGTGTACAGGTGTAGAGAGAAAGCAGAGCACACATACAGCATGTACTACTGGGAGGACACCGCCACAGAGACACATGAGGACAAAGACTCATGCCTGTAGCCATCCATAGTGAGAAATTAGATCCCCGCTACTATGCAACCAGTTACAAGTCAAATTACAAAACATGGGGTCAACAAACATGTAATAAAGAAACTGCTGAATTAGATGAGATGAAGGCTTCCTTACAATCCCCAGTCCTTACATGAATCCTAAATATACCTAGGGCAGCAAAGCTTTACGTGAAATTAAACCTTCTTAAACCCCCTACACTTAGGGTTAAGGTTATGGTCAATTTTTTTGTCAATTTTGCTCAAAAAATCATTTTGTGTTGACCTTAATGACAACTTACAGAATTTGACCTGAATCTTAAAGGGGTTTTGCCACGATGTAATGTTGACGTGGGATCCTCCAAAATGGGTATTTAATCACTTGTCTAAATATATGTGATTACAAAAAGTGAAGCCTGTGAGAGCTACAGCCTGACTAAGATTCCCTTAGTTTCCTGAAAGTTTACATTAGACACGACCAGGAGCTGACAGGAGCTAAACTAGCCGCGCTTGCGTGTTTGCACTTCTTATCTGATGACAGAAAACATGAAGGAGCTTGCAAGGGGCTGGGGAGAAAAGTGCAGAGTATGAGGCTGTTTGCTCTATAGAGAATCCACTGGTTGTAATGTAATTATTTGAGTAAACTTTGCAGACGCTCCCTGCTTCCTCGCTCTCTGCTCCTCTCTGCTCAGCCCCCTCCCTCTCACCCCTGCAGCCCTTCATGACGCTGCATGCTTTATCTTCCCTCCTGAGCAGATAAGAGGTAAGGAAATCACTTCGTGGCAAAACCCCTTTAAGTCAAACACTATCCAAAGTCCTAAAAGAGGTTCTCCAATTTTAGACATTGCTAGGATCTGCCATCAATGTCTGATAAATGCTCCTATCCTGAGAAAGATCCCCAAAACCTCTACACTTTGAACGGAGAGGTGGTCATGACTCTCAATTGATTTCAATGAGAGTTTTGAGTACAGCCAAGCGTGTCCCAAACCCAATTTTCTTCTCTTATGCTAATCCTTTCCTTAACCCCCAACCCTAAGTTGGAAAAAGGGATAACGCTTTTTATATAGAAATTTATGGGATAACTTATCGTTCCCCAGAACTTTTGATCCATCAACGCTCCGGTTGTGGTATCAGTTCCAGATCTATATCCAACACCCCATCCAATGTCCTGTTACCCCTATGATGTGGTAACCAAAACTGATGCCACACCAGGGGCATCACCAGAATGGTAAGTTAACCAGTAAAAACCTATAAAAACCCTTTTCTCCACTTAGGGTTAAAGGGGTTTTCTCACCTCAAAGTTACATAGGATGCATAAATGAAATAATGCTGCTTTGCTCTGTCACTTCCTGGTCAAGCTGTCTGTAATTAGCACATGAGCTCCATGTATTCAGACTTCTGCTAATTAGATAAATCTCATGCTGTCAGGACCAGGGAAGCTTCTGTGTTAAAGTAAACAGTAGTAATTACTGTCTTTTGTCTGAAAGATCAGATAACACACAAGTTCCCACACTGCTGGCCATGACCTGTGTGATGATGTCACTCCCTGCTATCAGATAGAACAAACAGCAGGGGAGAAGAAGTACACAGGTCGGTCACTTGGGAAACTAGAGAGAGCAAAGAAGGTGATAAAATGACTAGTAGCTCCTCAACGAAAAAATTAAATAAAATGAACAAAGCAATATATTTGGAAAACCTCTTCATCTAGTGTTCCCTATATGTTGAAAGCTATTCTTTGTAGCGAGACAACCCCTTTAAAGGGGTTTTGCCAAGAAGTGAGTTCCTTACCTCTTATCTGCTCAGGAGAGAAGATAAACTCAGCATGCAGCATCATAGGGGGGAGAGGGAGGGAAGTGAGCAGAGAGCAGCGAGGAAGCAGAGAGCATCTGCAATGTTCACTCAAATAATTACATTACAACCAGTGGATTCTCTATACAGCAGACAGCCTCATACACTGCACTTTTCTCATCAGTCCCTCCAAAGCTCATTCATGTTCCCTGTCATCAGATAAGAAGTGCAAACACGCAAGTGCGGCCAGATGAGCTCCTGTCAGTGTCCTGGTCGTGTCTAATGTAATCTTTCAGGTAACTAAGGGGGACTGAGAAATGCTGTAGCTCTCACAGGCCTCACTTTTTTTAATGACATATATTTAGACAAGTGATTAAATACCCATTTTGGAGGATCCCACGTCAACATTACATCGTGGCAAAACCCCTTTAAGGTCATTTTTTGGGCAATTTTCACCAAAATTTGATTCGAATCACTTAAATTTAGGTAGAATTCAACATGACCCTAAATCCGAAGCTCCTCTCTACAGATCACAACCAAGCCCCATGTAGTCTGGTCCAGCCGCCATGTGTTACTCCGCTCAGTAGAGGAGGCAGATGGACGGAGGGACAGATTTTTGCTTTCCATTCTATAGCCCTTCTTTGTGTCCTCACATTTTATTTCCTACTTTAGAAACTAATTAGACATTTCATGAATGATTTCTTCTATATTATCATCACTTTGCTAAAGTCAATGATTCGTCCACCCATAGATAAACAACATAAAGGCGTCTAGACGTCTAATCTGCTACGTGAGACCTTCCAGGGGTTTACGACTCGGGGAACAAATGGACATTTTTTTCGTAGTTGTGGCTTCTGGAAAGTTAAATTGAATGTTTTATTGTCTGATAACATCTAATTGCAGCAATAGATTGGGACTAATGTGGCAAAACCAATGGAAAAATAAATAAATAACACATTAAGTCAAGTAAAAGCTCAATGAATTCTCATGGAAAGTTCCTTTATTATTCATTTCTAGGACGTGAAACGTGACCTCTTTTCTCCACAGCAGAACACAATGGGATGGGGGAATATGAAGCCTATGGGCCCTAACACAACATCTGTCAGAGGGCCCTCAATAATCGGGCATGTTAAAAGGAACTGGTCTCCTTATATGGGACAGAAGAACCACGTAGGACTGTCAGGCTCCCGGCTCAGAATCCGTCTGACGGCCTTAAACTCCCAACTTTCTCTATCTTAAAAGGCTTTTCCCACTATAGACTTTGATGGAATATAAATAGGATATGCTGTCCGAGTCTAATAGATGTGAGTCACAACTTTGGAGCCTGCACCCCTGATGAGAACAGGCCCTGGAAAAAGGTCAGCTCAGTATGGAAAGCTGGTGGCACAAGTGCCCTATTCTCCATCCTGTTCTATGGGAGTTCTTAGTACGGTCAAACATTCTGCTCCCCTGTACAGGGAACTGCCATAGAAAAATGGAAACACGGGCCCCCCCTGTACTGGGAACTCCCAAAAAAAGGAAACACAGTAACCCCTTACTGGGAACTCCATAGAGAAAGGAAACACAGCGCTCCCTGTACTGGGAACTGCATAGAGGAGAATGGAAACAAGCCCCCCTGTACTGGGAACTCCCATTGAACAAAATGAGAACACAGCACTCCCCTGTACTGGGAACTGCCATAGAGGAGAATGGAGAACACCACCCTTTCCCCTGTACTGGGAGATCCCATAGAACAGAATGGAGAACACAGCGCTCCCTGAACTGGGACCTCCCATAGAAAATGGAGAACACAGTCCCCTGACCCCATAGAACAAAGTGGAGAACACAGTGCTCCCCTGTACTGGGAACTCCCATAGAACAAAATGGAGAACCAAAACGCTCCCCTGACTGAACTCCCATAGAACAGAATGGAGAACCCCAGCGCTCCCCTGTACTGGGAACTCCCATAGAACATAATGGAGAACAGCGCTCCCCATACTTGGGAACCCCATAGACAGAATGGAGAACACAGTCCTTTACTGGAACTCCCATAGAACAGAATGGAGAACACAGCGCTCCCCTGTACTGGGAACTCCCATAAACAGAATGAAACACAGCGCTCCCATTTACTGGAACCCCATAGAGGAGAATGGAGAACACACTGCCCTCCCCATACAGGAACTCCCATAGAGGAGAATGGAAACACACCCCCAATAACAAAGAATCCCCCCCTGTACTGGGAACTCCCTTTAGAGGAGAATGAGAACACAGCGCTCCCCTGTACCGGGAAAACTCCCCTAGAGGAGAATGGAGAACACAGCGCTCCCCTGTACCAGGAACTCCCATAGAGGAGAATGGAGAACACAGCGCTCCCCTATATCAGGAACTCCCATAGAGGAGAATGGAGTACACAGTGCTCCCCTGTACCGGGAACTCCCATAGAGGAGAATGGAGAACACAGCGCTCCCTTTTACCTGGAACTCCCATAGAACAGAATGGAGAACGCAGCGCTCCCCTGTACCAGGAAATCCCATAGAGGAGAATGGAGAACACATCACTCCCCTGTACTGGGAACTCCCATAGAGGAGAATGGAGAACACAGCGCTCCCTTTTACCTGGAACTCCCATAGAACAGAATGGAGAACACAGCGCTCCCCTGTACCAGGAACTCCCATAGAGGAGAATGGAGAACACAGCGCTCCCCTGTACTGGGAACTCCCATAGAGGAGAATGGAGAACACAGCACTCCCTTTTACCTGGAACTCCCATAGTGGAGAATGGAGAACACAGCGCTCCCCTTATCAGGAACTCCCATAAGAGAATGGAGAACACAGGCTCCCCTGTACCGGAACTCCCAAGAGAGAATGGAGAACACAGCGCTCCCTTTACCTGAACTCCCCATAGAAACAGAATGGAGAACCAGGCTTCCCCTTACCAGGAAATCCCATAGAGGAAATGGAGAACACATCACTCCCCTGTACTGGAACTCCCATAGAGGAGAATGGGAACATTTTTTTTTTTTTTTTTTTTTTTTTTTTTTTTTTTTCCCCCCCCCCGCCCCCCCCCCCCCCCCCCCGGCCGCTGCCCCCCCCCCGCCCCGCCCCCCCCCGCCCCCCCCCCCCCCCCCCCCCGAAGGGGGCCCCCGGAACCAATTAAGGCACAAGTGGATTTTTTTGGGGGCCTGTTCCGATTGGGCAGATCCCAGACTATTTACAGTATATTTGCCATTAAAGTTCATGGTGGGAACAGCCTTTTTATGATTTACATTCTTGCTCACATTATTAAAATTTTTTTGGTGACACCACTGGACAGATTGGTCCAAACAACAACCCTGGGCCCCCAAATGATAAGCTTACCATAGAGCCAAAAATCCCGGGTCAATCTAACCCACATTGCTATACATTGAAACCCAATACCCCCCAATGTTTAGAAAACTCTATCCAAGAAAAAAACAAACCGGGGGCCATAAAACCCCAAACCCCCAAACCAACCCCACATGATACCCCCAATTCTGGAGCCCTAGGGCCCAACCATAGGGGACTCTACCACCAAGCTCTGATATAAAAAAAACCATGGGCCTCAAATCTCCCCAAGTGGGAAAGGGCAAAAGGCCCCAAAAGGTCCCTGTGACTCGCAAGCAAAGTTTAGGGGCTTGCCAACAAATAGCCCCATGTAGAAAACACGTGGGCCATAAGAACCACCCCCAAACCAGGGCCCCCTTTTGCGCACCCACAGCTAGAGGGCCCTATGACCAAACCCAATTCCCTTCCCCCATCTGGACCGATGCACCCACAGCTGCTGGATGGCCATAGAACCAACACCACCATCCAGGGCCCCACATGCTGACTGCACCCACAGCTGATGGAGGAGCCATAGAGCCAACACCACCATCCAGGGCCCCCCCATGCCTGCTCAATTAGGGTCTGGGGAATTAGTGGTCAGGGTAGTACTTGCACTGTTTGAGTAGTGGGCTCGACACTGGAGTAGGGGAGGGTCATTTACCTGGGAACATATCTCATCCACCATGTCTAATTATTCATCTGTAAGGAGAATACAGTGTATTGCAGCAGGTATTTCCATAGCACACACACAGGTGAAGCCAGTATTTAGGGACAGTCCCCGTGACTGGATGTGACTGCACGGCGGTGACGTATCGACGCTCTGTTACCACTCGCTTCACTGCTGCTCGGTTCTTCGTTTGTCACATTGACGCTCATCCATTATAATGGGATTACAGGTGTGAAGACCTCTCTGTTCTATGACATCCCCGACAGTAATAGAAATGCAGAGAGATGACAGAGCTGGGAAATATGGAGGCCGGGATCATTGAGGCCGCGGGAATCCGAAGCGGGATGTTTCCGATCAAGTTCTCTGTCATCTTCCAGTCAATAATAATCACAAGTGTTAACAGGCGATGCTCTCGCCTACAATCCACTGCACGTTGCTGCTTCTCTGGCTCCCACCCCCAGATTACTCCAATTTAGACGTAAGAAAATTGAATAACACATTCATGTAATAGAACCGAAGGGCAAATAAACATAAAGATGTTCACGGCTGCTTTTCTTAAAGTTGTGTTACAGCCAATAAACAGGATTAAATATATAGAACAAATCTTTCTAAATAGTAAAGTCACCGTGTACAGACATTACTTATCCTGTACTGATCCTGAGTTACATCCTGTATGATCCTCCAGAGCTGCACTCACTATTCTGCTGGTGCAGTCACTGTACATACATTACTTATCCTGTACTGATCCTGAGTTACATCCTGTATTATCCTCCAGAGCTGCACTCACTATTCTGCTGGTGCAGTCACTGTGTACATACATTACTTATCCTGTACTGATCCTGAGTTACATCCTGTATTATCCTCCAGAGCTGCACTCACTATTCTACTGGTGCAGTCACTGTGTACATACATTACTTATCCTGTACTGATCCTGAGTTACCCTCCAGAGCTGCACTCACTATTCTGCTGGTGCAGTCACTGTACATACATTACTTATCCTGTACTGATCCTGAGTTACATCCTGTATTATCCTCCAGAGCTGCACTCACTATTTTGCTGGTGCAGTCACTGTACATACATTACTTATCCTGTACTGATCCTGAGTTACCCTCCAGAGCTGCACTCACTATTCTGCCGGTGCAGTCACTGTACACAAATTACTTATCCTGTACTGATCCTGAGTTACATCCTGTATTATTCTCCAGAGCTGCACTCACTGTTCTGCTGGTGCAGTCACTGAGTACATACATTACTTATCCTGTACTGATCCTAAGTTACATCCTTTATTATCCTCCAGAGCTGCGCTCACTATTCTCCTGGTGCAGTCACTGTGTACATACATTACTTATCCTGTACTGACCCTGAGTTACATCCTGTATTATCACCCAGAGCTGCACTCACTATTCTGCTGGTGCAGTCACTCTGTACATACATTACTTATCATGTACTGATCCTGAGTTACATCCTGTATTATCCTCCAGAGCTGCACTCACTATTCTGCTGGTGCAGTCACTGTACATACATTCCTTATCCTATACTGCTCCTGAGTTACATCCTGTATTATCCTCCAGAGCTGCACTCACTAATCTGCTGGTGCAGTCACTTTGTACGTACATTACTTATCCTGTACTGATCCTGAGTTACATCCTGTATTATCCTCCAGAGCTGCACTCACTATTCTGCTGGTGCAGTCACTGTACATACATTACTTATCCTGTACTGATCCTGAGTTACATCCTGTATTATCCTCCAGAGCTGCACTCACTATTTTGCTGGTGCAGTCACTGAGTACATACATTACTTATCCTGTACTGATCCTAAGTTACATCCTTTATTATCCTCCAGAGCTGCGCTCACTATTCTCCTGGTGCAGTCACTGTGTATATACATTACTTATCCTGTACTGACCCTGAGTTACATCCTGTATTATCAACCAGAGCTGCACTCACTATTCTGCTGGTGCAGTCACTCTGTACATACATTACTTATCATGTACTGATCCTGAGTTACATCCTGTATTATCCTCCAGAGCTGCACTCACTATTCTGCTGGTGCAGTCACTGTACATACATTCCTTATCCTCTACTGCTCCTGAGTTACATCCTGTATTATCCCCCAGAGCTGCACTCACTAATCTGCTGGTGCAGTCACTTTGTACGTACATTACTTATCCTGTACTGATCCTGAGTTACATCCTGTATTATCCTCCAGAGCTGCACTCACTAATCTGCTGGTGCAGTCACTTTGTACGTACATTACTTATTCTGTACTGATCCTGAGTTACATCCTGTATTATACTCCAGAGCTGCGCTCACTATTCTGCTGGTGCAGTCACTGTGTGAAAACATTGTATTATTTACCATGTACCAAGCCTGAGTGACAGGCACCATTATGCTGCAGTGCAGACATTATTCTTCAGGCTTCAGAGCTGCAATCTAGAGGCATATTCTTTTTTCGTTGATACATTCGGTGCAGTCCGGATCCGTGGTTGTTAGTGACTCGGGGGTGATATATTCTTACTTGGTCTCTATATATAGTTGTCTGTGTATAGATATACTTGTAAACCACGGTCTATTTAAAGGGAGTCTCTCCACACTTCCATGAATCCTTAATAGTTATATAAATAGACCAAAATATATGAAATACATTTATTCGTTGACTCAAACCAAATAGTCTTGATATCAACAATAACAACAATATAAAAATGTGTTAGAAAGGATGGCAAAGTATACTTAATTAAGAGTGAGTCAGTCCATGACCTCCTTGCGGTATGCATGCATCCGATTAGGATAGCTGGGAGACGCCGACACCAGGTACGAGACACAGCTGCAACGTTTCGAAGGTGTTTCCCTTCTTTGTCAAGCATGCGTGATAGATTGCATGGGAGGTACTTATACCTATCCATAGTAAAAACGTTAAAGTGACACAACACATATAAACATACAATCTAAAACAAACACTACACTGAAACATATGCCTACAAAAATGCTTTAAAGCTTAAGTTTTCGTTTAGACCAATGGGAGTGAGTGCATGCATTTTCCGTATCCAATATGCCTCACGTTGAAGCAATTTCTTTTTAACCCTATCTTGTCTGTCTTCATCTATATGCTCAAGAACGCACCATCGAAGATCAGAGACAGTGTGACCTGCCTCTATAAAGTGACGTGCGATAGTTGTTTCTCCAAACTTTCTTTTAGCATCAAGTTCCTCTCTAGATTTTTCTTTACATGAACGTATAGTGGATCGATGTTCATTGATCCTAATTCTCACTTCCCTACTAGTTTGGCCGATGTAGACTTTACCACAAGGGCATTTTTTTATTTTTTCTCTCTGAATAATGGAGGTCGGTGACCCAGTGAGAGGCCTGATTGGCTCGATTGAGAGGTAAAGATAGGATAGGACTGCCCGATTTGAGACAACGTTTAAAGTCGTGGGCAGCATGGACATGATCTGATCGTGATGTGTGAACCGAGAGTCTCGGAGTTTTTTCGTGTATGATAGATAGCATAAATGCTTCTTTAGGGATTTCCACGTAGTGTATTGCCCTTTTTGCAGAAATGTGCCGCTGGCAGCGGTCTGTGTGTGTACATGTATAATTACATGTGTGCCGCAGCCCTGCCAGTGGCACCCAGGTTTGCATACGTTTTTTCAGAAATGTTTTTGTGTGCAGAAACATACGTTATACTTGGTGTACATTGATTTTAACCTATATGGAAAGGAAGGGGTGCTTCCATTTTGGGTTTCTGTCCCCGCCCACTCTCACAGGCTGTCATAAGAAGGGCAGCTTTGCAGGTTGGGTGTTTTTTAATTTTTTCTCTCTGAATAATGGAGGTCGGTGACCCAGTGAGAGGCCTGATTGGCTCGATTGAGAGGTAAAGATAGGATAGGACTGCCCGATTTGAGACCACGTTGAAAGTCGTGGGCAGCTTGGACATGTTCTGATCGTGATGTGTGAACCGAGAGTCTCGGAGTTTTTTCGTGTATGATATAAGGTAAATAACCTGAGAAGTATTGCACGTGTAGAAGCTTCTTATTGGAATATCAAATCCTTTGGTAGGATGTTTGATACTTGAACCTTTAATGATAGACGTACAGTACAGACATCCTAAACATCCAAACGTTCCTGTTCTTCTGGTATTCAATCTCATTTGCCTTACCGCAAGGAGGTCATGGACTGACTCACTCTTAATTAAGTATACTTTGCCATCCTTTCTAACACATTTTTATATTGTTGTTATTGTTGATATCAAGACTATTTGGTTTGAGTCAACGAATAAATGTATTTCATATATTTTGGTCTATTTATATAACTATTAAATATTCTTACTTGGTGCATATGGTTTGATGCTGCAGAGTCTCGCTTTGTCAGAAAGTACGGACTGTGTCAGTGAGCAGGGACGTGTCGTACTGTGAAGGGTCGCAGAGATCTGTCAAGGTGCCCATATATTTCCAGGAAGAATAACACAGGAGCAGCACAATACAGAGTTGTGTCACCTTTTAATTTTATGGGCAAAAGTAATTGATTTCTATCTCCCGAAACGCGTCGGCTGTCCTGGCTTTCTTAAGCTGATGTAACTATTCCTTTCTATGGATGCAACCTACCTTATGCATGGACGCAGTCATTTGGCTTTTTTAATATGGAAGAAAATACAGAAATTATTTTTTAATGAGATTTTTTTCGTTTGGCTGAGCTCCCTTCGGTCCTGTGTTTGGAAGCTGGTCTCACGTTTTGCATTATATCAGTATTATAGTAGTTATATTCTTGTACATAGGAGCAGTATTATAGTAGTTATATTCTTGTACATAGGGGCAGTATTATAGTAGTTATATTCTTATACATAGGGGGCAGTATTATAGTAGTTATATTCTTGTACATAGGAAGCAGTATTATAGTAGATATATTCTTGTACATAGGAAGCAGTATTATAGTAGTTATATTCTTGTACATAGCGGGCAGTATTATAGTAGTTATATTCTTGTACATAGGAAGCAGTATTATAGTAGATATATTCTTGTACATAGGAAGCAGTATTATAGTAGTTATATTCTTGTACATAGGAAGCAGTATTATAGTATTTATATTCTTGTACATATAGGTCAGTATTATAGTAGTTATATTCTTGTACATAGGGGGCAGTATTATAGTAGTTATATTCTTGTACATAGAAGCAGTATTATAGTAGTTATATTCTTGTACATAGGAAGCAGTATTATAGTAGTTATATTCTTGTACATAGGGGGCAGTATTATAGTAGTCATATTCTTGTACATAGGAGCAGTATTATAGTAGTTATATTCTTGTACATAGGAGCAGTATTATAGCAGTTATAGTCCTGTACATAGGGGACAGTATTATAGTAGTTATATATTTTTCCACAGTATACACAGAATTTGTCATTTTTCCTCCATCCTGTAATATTATGGAAAGGACATTTACAATTAAAAGAGGTGTTTGGTGTGATAAGTCCTGTTCGCTATCTTCACCACTTAACCCAAGAACATTTGTTATTTTGCTGAGGGATGTGACAGGAGTCTCTCTATAAATATACTTTCCTGCCTGAACAGACTCTGAACACATCCGGGTAAATTTGTAGAGGTCGTTTTAAATTTACAGATTGAATCATGTTGGGAATAGAAATTTAGTGCTTTTCTTTTGCTTTGT
Organism: Phyllomedusa bahiana; assembly: GCA_025379985.1. NCBI lineage: Eukaryota > Metazoa > Chordata > Amphibia > Anura > Hylidae > Phyllomedusa > Phyllomedusa bahiana. Next base: position 14,869 of record JAODAL010025349.1, read on the forward strand.
AGGTCTTTTTCTGTAGATGACACCAAGGCCGAGCAGGACGTTTCGATCTCTATTGTCTTTTATATTCACTTACAGATATAAATGTTTACATTAAAATTCTAATGTTTCCTTTTTTAAATCAACAGGTTTTTCCAGGAAACACGAACGCTGATGGAGTCGTCAGTCACAAATTCCAGCATTCGATTAAAGCCAGGTTTCTGCGATTCGTTCCTCTGGAGTGGAATTCAAGTGGGAGAATTGGAATGAGGATCGAGGTTTACGGCTGCTCGTACAGTAAGGATCTTTCAATTTCTGAAGCATTTTGCATTTTTGAAGGTTATTTCTATTTTATGATCATAGTTAATCATTGCTGAACAGTGAAACGTTATCTAGAACTTTGTAACGTGTTTGTCTCATGTTGATTCTGGCTGCGTTTCCCCCAAGATGTTAAATTCTGATGACGGGAGCGGCAGCCAACACATTTGGCGGTATTGTTTCTGAGGGAACGGTGAGATGACTGAAGCCGACCTAGCAAAGTTTCTTTCAAAAAGATGCATAATGTGCTATAAAGTTGCTTAGCAACAGTACTGCCCAAATATCTAGTTACAATGTAATGATAAAATTGTGTCTCTGTAACAGAATCAAGAGAACCAGGTAAGCTCAGAACTAGAAGAACCGTATGAATGGAGGCCGGGCACAAATTCCTTTTGAATAAGACTTAGCCCGAAGCTCTTTTCAGTTTTGTCTACTTATCTTCTTTCCATTCCCTAATTCAAGCAGATATCCCCCCGTCTGAGAGGGATGGTCCTTAGCTACTTTTGGGTACATGGATGGAGCGTTCTCACCTGTTCTCTTCATTGTTTGAAGCTCTGTGCCCTTGTCTTTTCATAGGTAAAGCCTCCCTGCACTGCTTTTTATATTATGCAGCCTCCTGTGCTGTTTTTGTTCCATAGATGGAGCCTAATTATCCTGTTCTCCTTATCAGTGGAGCCTATGTACACTGTTTTCTTCATAGGTATAGCCTCATGCCCAATTCTCCTCATGGGTGGGGCCTCTGGTTGTGATCCATTTTCAGTTCAACTCCGCCTGTCCTGACCTTTTGCCTGAGCCCCATTTACAATTAAACTCTGCCGGTCCTGACCTTTTGCCTGTGACCCATTTACAACTGAACGCCGCCTGTCCTTACCTTCTGTGTGTGATCCATTTACAACAGATTTCTGCCTGTTCTGACCTATTAACCCATTTATAATTGAACCCCACCTGTCCTTCTGTGTGTGACCCATTTACAATTTAACTTCACCTGTCCTGACCTTTTGCCTATAACCCATTTACAACTGACTGTCTGTCCTTGTCTTTTGCCTGTAACCGATTTACAACTGGACTCTGCCTGTCCTGACCTTTTGTGTGTCACCCATTAACAATTGAACTCCACCTGTCCTGACCTTTTGCCTGTGACTTAATTACAATTAATCTCCACTTGCTCTGACCCTTTGCTTTTGACCTGACCACATATCTGCCTGTCCCCTCTGGCACACCCCTGCCTGTCCTGACCTTATGCCTGTAACCCATTAACAATTGAACTCTGCCTGTCCTGACCTTTTGCCTGTAATTACAATTAATCTCCACCAGTCTTGACCTTTTGGTTGTGACCCGACCACGTCTCTGCCTGTCCCTTCTGTCCAACGCCTACAAATGTTGTGAACCCATTGAGTACCACATAATAACGGAAGCTCTAGCTTATAAACCTCCGAGTCCTCCAATATAATTGTATAATAGTTCTATCAGTAATTGTGGCGGCCGATATCTGTGAAGCCATTGTCTGTAAAGTGCAGGTTCAGCTTTAACCCTTTTACTGACACATTATGTAAGGAAACACTCGCAGTGAAGTACGATACAAATATGATCTTTCCTGACATTTCTCTCTATTCTGTCATTAACCCAAGTGACATTGAAACCAGAATAGTTGATCAGTTCTGTCCCTTGTTTGTTCATTGATTTTTTATGAAGTGCCTGCAGTTTTACACATGGACGACACATTTGCCCAGTTCACTTGGGACTTGTTCAAGGTCATGAGAGAGAATGGTGGAGTTCAGATTGGGGTAATCAGTGCAGCTTTTACTTCGTGTCCGAACCTGTGATATTTAGGGCATTTGGTAGAAGCGGCTCACAATCACTTCAAGGAGTTGTGCACTTTTTCTGCAGATTAATCTGTGACACGTCATCAGCTTTGTGAGCCATTGTAAAGCTCCATGAAGATATGAAGTCTACATGGGCTTTATACTCATCAGCGAGTATATATTACCCAATAGACACCAGCTGGCAGGTTCCTAGAGCGGCAAATTTTTTAGGGCGGCATAACATTATTTTATTTGACATGAAAAGGTCAAGTACTTGGTTTAGAATTTGTTTATTGCCCCCATGTGAAGCAAATGCAAGCTTACCTATGTTAAGCACTTCGTAGTCCTAAAAAAAAGTAGGCTCAAGGTCCTACTGATCTGCAAGGGGCTGGAGGCCTCATCTGTCAGCCTGGGGCCTAATTCATTATCTTACTATCTACTGGGCTCCTACTGTTTTGTAAGGGTCTGAAGGCCACATACTGTATGTAAGACTGGGGTCTCATTCATGGTCATCTTAACTACTGGGCTCCTACTGACTTGTTAGGGTCTGAAGGCCCCATCTGTAAGACTGGAGCTTCATTTGTGATCATCCCATCTCCTGGGCTCCAACCAACCAATTAGGGTCTAGAGGCCTCATCAGTAAGATTGGGACCTCATTCGTGGTTATCTCATCTACTGGTCTCCTACCAATCTGTAAGGGTCTTGAGGCCTCATTTGTAAGACCGGGACCTCATTTGTTGTCATCCCATCTACTAGATTCCTACTGATCTGTAAGAACCCAAGGGGCCTAAACTGTATGATTAGGGCCTCATTCATGGTCATCTCATCTACTGGGCTCCTACTGATTCGTAAGGGTCTAGGCTGTGGGCCTCATCCGTAAGACTGGGGCCTCATTCATGGTCATCCCATTTACCAGTCTCCAACTGATCACTAAGGGTCTGGAGGCCTCATCTGTAAGACTGGGGCCTTATTTTTTGTCATCCCATCTATCGGGCTCCTACTGAACTGTAAGTGTCTGGGAGCCTCATCCGTAAGACTGGGGACTCATTCATGGTCATCCCATCTACTAGGCTCTTACTAATCTGTAAGAATCTGTGGGCCCAAATTGTAAGATTAGGGCCTCATTCATGGTCATCCCATCTACTAGGCTCCTACTGATCGGTAAGAGTCTGGAGGCCTTATCCATAAGACTTTGGCCATATTTGTCGCCATCCCATCTATCAGGCTCCTACTAATCTGAAAATGTCTAGAGGCCTCATCTGTAAAATTGGGGCCTCATTCTTGGTCATTCCATCTACTGGGCTCCTACTGACCTGTTGGAGTCTGGAGACCTCATCTGTAAGACCAGGGCCTTATTAATGGACATCCGATCTACTAGGCTCCTACTGATCTATAATAATCCGGGGGCCCAAATTGTAAGATTAGGGCCTCATTAATGGTCATCCAATCTACTGGGTTTCTACTGATTTGTAAGGGTCTGGGCTGGGGAACTCATCTGTAAGACTGGGGCCTCAGTCATAGTCATCCCATCTCCTGGGCTCCTACTGATCTCTAATGGTCTGGGGACATCATCTGTAAGACTGGGCCTCATTCATGGTCATCCCATTTACCAGTCTCCAACTGATCAATAAGGGTCTGGGGACCTCATTTGTCAGACTAGGGCCTCATTTGTAGTCATCTCATCTACTGGGCTCCTACTGACTTGTTGGAATCTGGGGACCTCATCTGTAATACTGGGCCTCATTCATAGTCATCCCATCTCCTGGGCTCCTACAGATTTGTAAGGGTCTGGGGACATCATCTGTAAGACTAGGGCCTCATTCATAGTCATCTCATCTACAGGGCACCTACTGACTTTTTGGAATCTGGGGACCTCATCTGTAAGACTGGGCCTCATTCATAGTCATCCAATCTACTGGGCTCTTACAGATCTTTAAGGGTCTGGGGACCTCATCTGTAAGACTGGGGCCTTATTCATGGTCATCCCATTTCCCAGTCTCCAACTGAACAGTAAAGTTCTGGAGGCCTCATCTGTAAGACTGGGCCTCATTCATAGTCATCCCATCTCCTGGGTTTCTTCAGATCTTTAAGGGTCTGGGGACATCATCTGTAAGACTAGAGCCTCATTCGTAGTCATCCCATCTACTAGCCTCCTACTGACTTGTTGGAATCTAGGGACCTCATCTGTCAGACTGGGGCCTCATTCATAGTCATCCCATCTCCTGGGCTCCTACTGATATGTAAGGGTCTGGGGGCCTCATCTGTAAGACTGGAGCCTCATTCATGGTCATTCCATTTACCAGTCTCCAACCGATCAATAAGGGTCTGGAGGCCTCATCTGTAAGACTGGGCCTCATTCATAGTCATCCCATCTCCTGGGCTTCTACAGATCTATAAGGGTCTGGGGACATCATCTGTAAGACTAGAGCCACATTCGTAGTCATCTCATCTACTGGGCTCCTACTGACTTGTTGGAATCTGGGAACCTCATCTGTAAGACTGGGCCTCATTCGTAGTCATCCGATCTCCTGGACTCCTACTGATTTGTAAGGGTCTGGGGACATCATCTGTAAGACTAGGGCCTCATTCGTAGTCATCTCATCTTCTGGGCTCCTACTTATCTGTAGGGGTTTAGGGGCCTCATCTGTAAGACTGGGCCTTATTCATAGTCATCCCATCTCCCGGGCCCCTACTGATTTGTAAGGGTCTGGGGACATCATCTGTAAGACTAGGGCCTCATTCATAGTCATCTCATCTACAGGGCTCCTACTGCCTTGTTGGAATCTGGGGACCTCATCTGTAAGACTGGGCCTCATTCTTAGTCATCCCATCTCCTGGGCTCCTACTGATATGTAAGGGTCTGGGGGCCTCATCTGTAAGACTGGAGCCTCATTCATGGTCATCCCATTTACCAGTCTCCAACTGAACAGTAAAGGTCTGGAGGCCTCATCTGTAAGACTGGGGCCTCATTCGTAGTCATCACATCTCCTGGGCTTCTACAGATCTTTAACGGTCTGGGGACCTCATCTGTAAGACTAGAGCCTCATTCGTAGTCATCTCATCTTCTGTGCTCCCACTGATCATGGTGGCCTTTTTTGTGGCCACCCCTTTAAATTGCTGGAGAGTTAAGTTACCACAATTAGATGATACCCACTGCACATTATGTATCCTCCTCCCAGCACTCTCCCTGTAAACCTGCTTCTGCTGTGTAATGTCTGTTAATGGAGGGCTCGCCGGTTTTGTAAGTGACATTGATCAGATGTGATCAGAATTAATTACCTTGTGTTTTGTCTTTTGGTAACAGCATCATCCCGACATGTAATCAGCGCTCACCCGAGCATCAATATTTATACATATCTTCAAGCTGACTTGTGTTCATTATGTAGCTGTTTTCTAGTCGGGATACAACAAGCAGCTCCTCCAGAGCTGGCCTCAGCCGTGTTTATCTTGCTGGTAGATAACATATGAAAATGAAAAGCGTTTCCCTTACTTAATGCACAAGCGTCATTCTTGATAATAAGATCAATGGGATGTGAAGCAGATAGGACTATTACCATCTGCACAGAGGATTCTCCCAGCCTCATTGTTAAATTGCAGCATCTCTGGAACGTGAGTGCAGTCAGGCTTCATCAGGTAGAAAGCTTCACTTATAATAGTGGGTGCGATAATGGAATCGGCATCAAATAATCACTTCATGGATGGACAGAAAGAGAGGAGAAGGAAGCGGAATTACAGATGAAAGGAACTCATTGTATATCGGCCGCGATAAGATTAAAGGATCTGGGCGACACTTATCACATCCAACAAGTCTATAAATTAGGATTTCTTCTATAGACATCAACGTTCCTTATCCTCTGTTAAGGCATTAAAAATGGATGGGGGAGGGGCCATAGATTGATTCTCCATCAGTATTAGCTGCATAGAACATCAACTATCAAAGCAGCATTTCTAATTACTTATCCTGTACTGACCCTGAGTTACATCCTGTACTATCTTCCAGAGCCGCGCTCACTATTCTGCTGGTGCAGTCACTGTACTTACATTACTTATCCTGTACTGATCCTGAGTTACATCCTGTATTATCCTCCAGAGCTGCGCTCACTATTCTGCTGGTGCAGTCACTGTGTACATACATTACTTATCCTGCACGAATCCTGACTTACATCCTGTATTATCCTCCAGAGCTGCATCACTATTCTGCTGGTGCAGTCATTGTACATACATTACATATCCTGTTAATGATTCCAGAGTTAAAAATCCTGTATTTTCCCTAAGCTGCACACACTATTCTGTGGTGCAGTCACTGTAATAATTACTTATCCTGTAAATGATCTGAGTTTAAAATCCGTTTATCCTCCAAGCTGCACTCACTATTCTGTGGTGCAGTCCTGAACATAAAATAATTTTCCTGTACTGATCCTGAGTTACAGTCTGTTTTTATCACCCAGCGCTGCACTCACTATTCTGCTGGTGCAGTCACTGTACATACATTACTTATCCTGTACTGAACCAGCAGAATAGTGAGCGCAGCTCTGGAGGATAATACAGGATGTAACTCAGGATCAGTACAGGATAAGTAAAAGGGATGTACAGTGACTGCACCAGCAGAATATGAGCGCAGCTCTGGAGGAAAATACAGGATGTAACTCAGGATCAGTACAGGGTAAGTAATGTATGCACAGAGACTGCACCAGCAGAAATAGTGAGTGCAGCTTGGGGGATAATACAGGATTTTAACTCAGGATCATACAGGATAAGTAATTTTATGCACAGAGACTGCACCAGCAGAATAGTGAGTGCAGCTCTGGAGGATAATACAGGATGTAACTCAGGATCAGTACAGGATAAGTAATGTATGTCCAGTGACTGCACCAGCAGAATAGTGAGCGCAGCTCTGGAGGAAAATACAGGATGTAACTCAGGAACAGTACAGTATAAGTATTTGCGAAACATCTTTGTTCACCTTTGTCTTCTGGGCAGCATTTTGTATGTACTCAGCATCATTTGTCACCAAATGAGACATTTGATGAACATGCACTCGGGTTCCTCCCGGGCTACATTGTATGTGTCGGAGGGTTGGGCTCCGGTGTTGCTTATTATTACCTTATAGTTTTCATTAAGCAAATCTGAAAAGTCAAGAAGTGTGTTTTGTAGATGTTTCTTAGTAATGAGAAATTATTTGTCGCCACAAGTTGAGGGTTTTCAGCGATTCATTCAATGGATAGGGAAGAGTACAAATATCTGTAAGAAAAAAAAAAAGTCAAAGATAAGGTAGGGAAAAGAAAGCAGGTATGTAGGCCCGGCGCTCTATCTGTTACGTATTATTGGTTAACCAGGAGACGGCCGGCTCGGGACGAATTATGGTCATTCCAAGCCGCTATCTCCGCGATCTGTAGATGTCAGCGATATGACCGTCACCTATTTCACCGGGCATTCTTTTTGCTAGAACTTAAGTGAAATCGCGGCCTGTATATTATGCTGATAATCTGTGTTTCAATCTCCGTGACCTTCTCCTAAATGACGGAGTTTATATCGGAGAGTTGATCATTTTAATGTGTAAATGGTGCGCGTTCCTTTTATCATTTAAAATGGCTCCATTGGCCGGGTTAAGTAGTTTACTTTTTCTTGATGTTTTCATTACACGGCCCGCTCCCCTGGGCTGTAATTGCCACCGGCACGCCACCCGTTACAATACATATCCTGAGCACGAGAGGCAGAGTTTTCAAATGACTTATAAAAGTGTTATTTAAAAGATTAACAAAGCTTTCAGCATGAAGAATAGATTCACTGATATCAGTCTATCAGCTACACTTTGTCCAAGGTGCATTCTGGATAAAATAATAACAGCTCGAGTTGTATAGAGAGTAGTATAGAGCATTATAACAGTTGAAAGAAAGATAGAATAGATAAATATATAGATAAAATAGATAGATAGATAGATATGAGGATAGATAGTAGATAGATAGATATATAGATGATAGGATATAGATAGATAGTAGATAGATAGATACGATAGGAGAAAGAAGATGAGGGATAGATAAGATAGACTATATATGAGATAGATAGATATATAGATAGATATATAGATAGATAGGATAGATAGAATATAGATAGATAGGAGGATAGATATGATAGATAGATAGGATGATAATAGATAGATAGATAGACTAGATAATAGATAGATCAGATAGATTATAGAATGAGGATAGATATGAGATAGATAGATAGATAGTAGATAGATCGGAGGATAAATAGATAGATAGATATGAGGATAGATAGATAGGAGATAAATAGATAGATAGATAGATAGATAGATAGATAGATAGATATGAGGATAGATAGGAGATAGATAGATAGATAGATAGATAGATAGATAGGAGATAGATAGATATGAGGATAGATAGATAGATAGATAGATAGATAGGAGATAAATAGATAGATAGATATGAGGATAGATAGATAGGAGGATAAATAGATAGATAGATATGAGGATAGATAGATAGGAGATAAATAGATGATAGATAGGAGAGATATCGGTGGATAGATAGGAGGATAGATAGAAGAATAGGTGATTGATAAGATAGTAAGATAGATAGATAGATAGATAGATAGATAGATATCTGGCTCAGGCACCACCTTTACCCTGGTCTGTTCTTCTGCAGGTCAAACATACAGGGCAGTGTAGAGGCATATACCATAAGATCTGGCCTGGGAACCTGCTGGTTACCCTTGGTCTTGGCTGTTCTTCTGCAAGGTCATACATAACTGGGCCAAGCTCGTGTAGAGCCAATACCCAAAAGTTGGCTCAGGCACCCCTTTTCCATGGTCTGTTCTTTTCTGCAGGTCATAACAGTACAGGCAGTGTTTGAGAGTAATTACCCACAAGGTTCTGGCTCAGGCACCACTATTCCATGGTCTGGTGGATGTTTTCTTCTGCTGTCTCATACATACAGGCGCCAGTTTGTTGTGGCCTTATCACAAGTTCTGGATCAGGCACCACATTTACCCTGGTCTGTTCTTCTTACAGGTCATTCATTACAGGGCAGGTGTAGAGCCAATTACCACAAGTCGTCGGGCGCTAGGCACACACACCTTGACCTGGTCTGTTGCTTCTATAGGTCATACATACAGGGCAGTAGTGTAGAGCCAAAAACCAACAATGTCTGGCTCAGGCAACACCTTACACCTAGTCTGGCTGTTCTTTTGAAGGTCATACATACAGGGGCAGTGTAGAGCCTATGCCACTAGTCTGGGCTCAGGCACAACCTGTTCCCTGATCTGTTCTTCTGCTGGTCATACTGAACAGGACTGGGTTGAGCCAATATCCACAAGTCTGGCTCTGGCTCCTTCATTTGTCCGATGACTGTTGTCTTGAAGGGGATGTCTGTATGGGATGTGTTAGTGCCAATACCACATGTCTGGGCTCAGGCCACCACCTTTACACTGGTAGGCTGTTCTTATGCAGGTCATACCATTACAGGGCAGAGTGTAAGAGCCAATACCACAGTCTGGCTAGGGCACCACTTTTACCCTGGATCTGTTCTTTGCAAGGTCTATACATACAGGGCAGTGTAGAGCCAATACACTAAGTCTGGCCAGGCAGCACCTATGTCCCTGGTCTGGCTGTTCTTTGCAGGGTCATTCATTTAGGGCAGTGTAGAGCAATCCACAAGTCTGCTCAGGCACCACCTTTACCTGGTCGGTTCTTCTGCGGTCATACATAGGGGCAGTGTAGAGGCCATTACCACAAGTCTGGCTCACGGCACCACCTTTACCCTGGTCTAGTTCTTAAGCAAGAGTTCATACAACAGGGCAGTTGCTAGAGCCATTACCAACTTGTCTGGCTAGGCAACCACTGTTAACTGGTCTGTTTATTCTGCCAGGCATACATTCAGGGCAGTGTAGACAATACCACAAAGTTTGGCTCAGGCACCACCCTTTACCCCTGGTCTGGTGTTCCCCCTATGCAGGTCATTACATAAAGCAGGCAGGGTTAGTATCCATTACCTCAAAGTCTGGCTCCCAAGGCTAACTCACTTTACCCTGGTCCGGCTGTTTCTTCTGAGGTATACATAGGAGGGGCAAGTGTGAGCCAATACCACAGGTCTGGCCTCAGGCACACTACCTTTACCTGGTCTGGGCTGTTCTTTGCTGGTCATACATGCAGAGGCAGTGTAGGTAGAGCCAATACCACAAGTCTGGCTCGGCACCACCTTTACCCTGGTCTGGCTGATCTTCTGCAGGTCATACATTCAGGGCAGTCAGTTGTAGCAGCCAATTACCACAAGTCGAGCTCAGGCACCTCCTTTACCCTGGTCTGTTCTTCGCAGGTTCATACATTACGGCAGTGTAGTGCCAAAACCACAAGTGTGGTTTACGGCCACCACCTTTTACCCTGGGTCTGTTCTTCTGTAGGTCATACTTACAGGGCAGTGTTGAGAAGCCAATTACCACTAGTCTGGCTCAGGCAACACCTTTACCCTGTCGGTTCTTCTGCAGGGTAATACATACAGGTCAGTGTAGAGCCAATCACACAAGGTCTGGCTCAGGCACCACTTTACCCTGAGTCTGGCTGATTCCTCTGAGGTCATTACTTACAGGGCAGCCCAGTGTAGAAGGCCAATACCAAAAGTCTGGACTAAGGAACCATCTTTACCCTGGTCTGGCTGTTCTTCTGCCAGGTCGATACATACGGGCAGTGTGTGTGCATATACCACCACGTTCTGGCTCAGGCTCCTAATTTTACCCTGGTATGGCTGTTTCTTCTGCAGGTCTACATACAGGGCTAGTGTCCTGTAGTGCCTAATACCACTAGTTCTGGCGCAGGCACCACTTTTTAACTGGTTGTGCTTCTGCAGGTCATAATACAGGGCAAGTGTTGACCAATGTCCACATTCTGGCTCTGGCTCCACCTTTAACCCTGGTGCTGTTCTTCTGCAGGTCATACATACAGGGCAGTGTGATGCCAATACCTCATGTCTGGCTCAAGGCCACCACTTGTTACATGGGCTTTCTTATGCTGGTCATACAATACAGGGCTGGTGGTAGAGCCAATACCACAAGTCTGGCTCTGGACCTCCTTTACCCTGTGTTCTGTTCTTCTGCAGGTCATACATACAGGGCAGCTGTTTGAGCCCAATACCACAAGGTCTGGCTCGGCACATCTTTTTCCCTGGTCTGTTCTTTCTGCAGGTCTTACATATAGGGCAGGTAGTGACAATACCACAAGTCTTGCTCGTGCATCACCCTTTACCAGGGTCTGGCTGTTCTAACAGTGCTGGGCTAATTTGGGCCCGTCAAACAATCAAAAATTGTTTGAATACAAATGTGGGTGACAAACTGCCCCAAATCTTTGGCAAATTAAAAATAGGTAATTGCACCAACGTTGCAAGCAATGTTCATACAGCTATAGAAACCTGGGCTTATCCACAATCGTTTTGACACCAGAATATACTGGCACAGTCCCCATTATAAATGTCGCATCTATGGCCGTGTTAACACGGGGATTTGTGAGCCGGAATTTGCAGCTCGCAAAATCCGGGAGTTGTATAAGGGGCGGGGCGGGGTGGGGCGGGGCCGGAGCGCGGCCACGGGGCAGCGCTCCCCTGGCCCCATTGACAATGCATTAGAACGGCGGTACGCGAACCCGCGGTTTTTTATGGTGCTTGTCTCGTTCTCAAACGACTGTTGTTGAGAGGTGAGGTGTGGGTGCGAAAGGTTGCCTGGGGAGGCGTGGAGAGCATGTTGGATTTCCGTAATACTCCGACGGGATTGGCGCCGTACTTGCAGCCGCAATATCCGTATGCGCGGAGTTCGGCGCCAATCGCGTGACAAATACAGCCGGCTCATCGCACTGGGGTGTATCGTGGCCTATATTCTTTTCTTGGGGACAATCACTGAAGATCTGACCCTTTGATACATCGCTAAAGTAGTCAGGGGAAAAATGTGGTTTCCTCTAATAAACACAGGCACCAATGTCCTAAACGCTACCTGGCAACAAAAAAGTGAGTGCATCCCTAAGTGAAAACAAAAAAGTGAGTGCACACACTAGTGACAACAAAAGTGAGTGCATCCCTAAGTGACAACAAAAGTGAGTGCACCCCTATGACAACAAGTGAGTGAAGATGGACAAATTGTGCCTCAAGTGTCAATATTCTGTGTGGCCTCCATTATTTTCCAGCACTGCCTTCCAATCTCTTGGGAATGCGAGGTCACTAGAGCTTCTCAGGCGGCAGCCACTGGAATTCCGTTTCCCTCCTCCATGACGACATAATGGCAGTGGTGGATGTTTAGAGACATTTCGCTCCTCCACCTTTCCATTTGAGGAATGCCCACAGGTAGGATGCTACAGAGGGTTTAGGTGTAGGCACTGGCCAGTCCAGACCTTTACATTCAGTCCTTTAGCAAGGCAGTGGGGGGTCTTGGAGGGGTGGTTTGGGTCGGTTATCGTGATGGATGGATACTGCCCTGTGGCCCTGAAGGGGGGGGAGGGGGATCATGCTCTGCTTCAGGATGGTCCACAGTACATGTTGGCAATTCATGGTTCCCTCATGAATGTAGGCTCCCCACAGCCGGCAGCATCATGCAAGCCCCAATCCATGACAATACCACGCCATGCTGATGAGTGTAGGCAGACAACATGTCTTTGTACTCTGACACACACGCTTGACTTCTGAACCAATAAGTTTCTCATTGGTCTCATTCAGTGCACAGGGATGGTGGCTTACAGTTATCCATTCCTTAGTCTGCTTGTCTTCAGGAAACTGTTTGTTGGCATTCCTTGTGCATCATCTTAGAACTAGGCTTCTTCTGGAACGGATCAGCCATGCAGACACGATGCTATTTGGTGGGGGGGGGCACACCTGAGTTTGTGGGTATGGTCTCGTGCACGGACAGGACGATCCCACACCTATCTGGTTCCTTGACTATTTAGACAGATGATTGATAGATTAGCTATAAGTAGATAGTTAGATAGATAAGTAGATAATAGATTAAGTAGTTAGATATGTGAGTGATGGATGATAGATTTGTGCTGATAGATATGATGATAGATAAGATAGATAGATATATAGGAAATTGATAGATAGATAGATAGATAGATAGTTTGATATGAGATTGATAAGATTGATATAGATTTGGTGGTTTGTTTTATTAGTACTGTATATAGATTTAGGACATAAAGATTTAGTTTGTTGAGTGTTAGCAGGGGCCCTTAACTAGAATTGGAGCCCCCTGGTTCCTAGACTTTACGGGTACAATGTCGTTTAAAAAAAAAAGAAAATTAATTAATCACCACCGCTTTTCTGTCAAAGATTATTGGAAAAAAAAATTAGTGTATAAACAACAAGGACACACTCCCACACACGCACAGACACTTCCCGCACTCATTCCAACAAACGCCACACCACATCTTGCACACATCACTACACAAGCCCACACGCCACACACACACGCACCACATCCAACACATCTTGCCACACACATCCCGCACACTCCTCACATTGACACAACACATCCCGCAAACGGTCCACTCACGGGCCAGATGTCACATCCCGCAAACATCCATTTAACGCCAGAACACAAACCGCACACATCCCCACAAACGAAGAAAAATCCCGCACAGGATCCGCACACGCCACACACATTCCGCATAATTCCCACACACGCCAGACACATCCCGCACACGTCCCACACACGGCAGACACATCCCGCACACATCCCATACACGCCAGACACACACCGCACACATCCCATACAGACAGAACACATCCCGCACAGATCCCACATCGCCACAACATCCCGCTCACCATCCCACACCACACCACACACATTCCCGCACCACATCCCCAAACACACCACACACATCCCGCACACATCCCACACACACCACAACATATCCCAACACACTTCCACACATGGCACACACTCATAACCGCACACATCCTCTCACGCCATACATTATCACGACACACATCCCACACACGCACACACTTCCCGCACAACATACCCCAACACGCAAGAACAATTCCCGCACACATCCCACACACATTTCCCGCTCAATCCCACACACGCCTAGACACATCCAGCCAACACATCCCCTCACACGCCTCACAATTCCAGCACACATCCCATACACATTGTTCGCCAACTTTTGAAAATGAAATAAAGGCAGGAGGGAAGGTGACAATACTTCCCGGGTTGGGCGGCAGGCAAAATTTTGCCATGGTCATGCCATCTTGACGGTATGCACGCCCCTTCAAAAAGGCCCACCTACTCCACAACGGCTTTGGAAAGAAAGCCAGGTAGCATGCCCTTATAGCCAAGGTAGTAGCCCCCATAACCGGTTAGTGCCCTTACAGGCAGTAGATGGTTAGATGCTCCTTGTAGCCAAATAGATGCTCTCTGTAGCCAGGTAGAGCAAATTTGTAGCCAGGTAAGATGACCCCTTTGTTAGGCCAGGTAGATGCCCCCCATTGTTTGCCAGGTAGATGCCCCATTGTTTGCCCAGGTAGATGCCCCATTGTTTGCTAGGTATTTCCCCCTCTGTTGGCCAGGTAGATGCCCCCATTGCTTTCCAGGTAGTGCCCCCTCTGTTGCCAGTAGATGCCCCCATTGTTAGCCAGATAGTGCCCCCTTGTAGCAAGGTAGTGCCCCCATCGTTAGCCAGGTAGTGCCCCCATCGTTAGCCAGGTAGTGCCCCCATTGTTAGCCAGGTAGTGCCCCCATTGTTAGCCAGGTAGTGCCCCCATCGTTAGCCAGGTAGTGCCCCCATGCCCCCATTGTTAGCCAGTAGTGCCTCCATTGTTGCCAGGTAGACCCCCCATTGTAGCCAGGTAGTGCCCCCATTGTAGCCAGGTAGTATCCCCGTTTAGTAGCCAGGTAGTACCCCATTAGTAGCCAGGTAGTGCCCCCCCATTGTAGCCAGGTAGTGTCCCCCATTGTAGCCAGGTAGTGCCCCCATTTTTTACCCGGGTTGTGCCCTTCTTTTGCCAGGTAGGGCCCCCCTTTTGTTGCCATAGTGCCCCCTTGTTGCCAGGTAGTGCCCCCATTGTTAGCCAGGTAGTGCCCCCCATTGTTCCCCAGGTTTTATGCCCCCTCAGTTGCCAGGTAGTCCCCCCATTGTTGCCAGGTATGCCCCTTCTGTTAGCCGGGTAGGCCCCCTCTGTTGCCGGGTTTTCCCCCCCTTGTGCCGGTTTTGACCCCCCTTTGTACCCAGGTAACCCCCCATTGTAGCAACGTGCCCCCAAAAAACAAAATAAAAATAAAAAAATTTTAAAAACCCACTTACCTGACCAGGCCCCCTGCAAGCGGCCGCTCGAACGTTTCTGCCAGCGGTCACGGGGAAGGAGTGCAGCCGCGCCCCCTTCCTCTGGACCTGACAGTGTGTACGGGGCACAGCGGCGCCGTACATCAGGGAGAGGGGCAGGGGGAGCAACCCCCTTCTGCCCCCCTCCCTGCCAGCGGGTTCGGGGCGGGTGAAGCGGGGCGCAGGCCTGCTTCACCGCCTGTGGGAAGGGACCGGGGGCGCCAGAGTACCACCGTGCTACCCCGGCGCCGTGGCCATTTAAGAGGCGGGGGGAAATGCCAACTCCCCCGGGAGGGCGGGGGGGGGACCCCAAATAGCGGGACCCCCCCGCCAAAAACGGGAGAGTTGGCAAGTATGCCCATACACGCCACACACATCCCGCACACATCCCATACACGCCAGACACATCCCGCACACATCCCACACACATCCCACACACACCCCCACACTCCCACACACACCCACACAACAAAACACACAAACCCCCCACCACCACACACACCCGCCACACCCACCACCCACACAAATCCAACACACACCCACAACGCCCGACCATCCCGCACACATCCCCCACATGCCGACACATCCCACAACGCCAGACAAAAATCCCGCCCCCATCCCACACATGCCAGACACACCCGCACAGTCCCACACAGCCAACACTCCGCACACATCCCACACACGCCACAACTCCCGCACATGCCCCCCACACGCAGCACATCCCCGCCACGTCCCCCACACTCCACAGATCCCCCACATCCCACCACCCAGACAAAAACCGCCACGTCCCAAAACCCCACACACCCCACACATCCCCACAACGCCACAAAACCCGCACACATCCCACACACCACACACATCCCGCACACATCCCCCCACCGCCATACATCCCGCCAAAGCCCCCACACACCACACACATCCCACACATCCCACACACACCAAAAAAATCCCCCACAACCCCCACACGCCCCACACTCCCGACACATCCCACAACCCCACACAATCCCCACAAAAACCCACACACACCACACCCCCCCCCACACACCCCCACACCACAACATCCCGCAAAACCATCCCACCACGCCACAAACCCCAAGTCCCACACATGGCCACACACCCACCCACACATCCCCACACACCACACAAATCCCCCACACATCCCACCCCCAGACAAATCCACCACACCCCCCAAACCCCCACCATCCCCCCCACACCCCCAAAAACACCCTCCGCACACATCCCACACATGGCGAACATCCCGCACAATCCCACACACTCCCCCCACACGGAGACAACCCGCACAATCCCCACCCCGGCAGCCAAATCCCCCCCACATCCCACACACTCCAGACACATCCCGCCACACCCACAAAAGCACACACATCCAGCACTCCCACACACACCACACCAAACCCCCACACACCCACAAAGCCCACACATCCCGCAACACCCCCACACACCAAACACCCCCACCAACCCTCACCGCCCCAACAAAATCCCGCAAACCTTTCCCCCCACACATCCCACACACGCCCGACACATCCCCCACACACCACACACATCCCGCACACATCCCCAACCATCCCCAACGCCAGACACATCCCCTCACCCCCCACCGCCACAACATCCTGCACACAACCCCCACACGCCCGACACATCCCGCACAATCCCAAACGCCACACCATCCGCAACACCCCCACGCGACACACCCCACACACCCGCCACATCCCCCACGCCCAGACAACCCTCACACCCCACACATGCACACACCGCACACATCCCACACGCCCGACCATCCTGCAAAACACCCCTCACACGCCAGACACATCCCCCAACATCCCACACACGCCCCGACACATCCCGCACCCATCCCAAATGCGATTTAATCGAAATGCGATTCTTTTTTCAAAATAGATTTTTTCTTTATGTTTTTTTATTGTGGGAAATTCCCTTCTTTCCCGGTACTTAATTAAAACACCCATCACAGACCCAGACATACATAATACACACCCAGTATATATTCTACACACATTTCAACCATCTATACTGCTATCACATAAAACACTTTCCGTTTGCCATTTTCAGCCTCGGCAGGCCCGGGGGCTAGGAAGATGCAAATGGGAAGGGAAGCTGCTCCCACCGGAGTGCAGATCCCCTCCCCTCCCTCCCGCCGTGCATGCAACAGCTGGAGGGAGAGGGAGCACAGAGTAGAGAGGAGGGGGGGTGTGAGGGGGCGCTCCGTGGGGTGTGCAGGGATTGTGCTGTTTCCCCTTAAAGTTTGACCCCGGGGACCCCCGGCAGGAAGTTTTTTTGTTGTTTCCCGGGGCCCCCAGGGATGGTAAAAACTTTTCCTTTTTTTTTCCCCCCAAAGTTTTTTCCTTTTTTTTTTTTGGGCCGGGGGCCCCGACTTAAGGGAATGGAAGGGCATAAACCTTTGTTCCCCCGCGCCGGGGAGAGTGTTAAACCCCGGGAAAAACAGGGGGGGGGCCTCACTTGCACCCAATTCCCCCGTTTAGGTTTCTTTTTTTAAAAATTTTGTGCAAGGGAAATGTTTACCACCCCGGGCATCGTTTAAATTTCCTTAGATAATTATAATTATGAAGGTACAAACCTTTTATAAAAAATTTTATACAAAATTCAATTTAAAAAAATTTTAACGGGAAAAGAAAATTAAAATTTTCCAAAACCAAAAGTAAAAAAAAAAATTTTCCTAAATTGGCCCCTTAAAAAAAATTTCCGTTAAATTTTCCCTTTTGCAAAAACCCTAATTTTTCAGATTTAAAATTGCCCTACCCTTGGGGTTCATTCTCTTAGTCGGGGCCATTCCCTTGTACCTTTTTGGGCCTTTTCCCCTTTTTTTTCCCGTTTTGGGGTTGTTGTCCTGGTCTTTCGGGGGGGGCCAAGCTATTTTTTAGGGATTTTTTAAAAACCAGCCCTGAATTTTCGGGTCAAAATGTTGGGTTTTAAAATTTTTAGTACAAGGGGTTTAAAAAGTTTCCCACCCCTTGATTTTTTAAATTTTTTAAAAGTTACAGAAAAAAGGTAATTTTTTGATTTTTATGTGATTGAAAACCCCAAAAAAAGGCAAGATTTGTGAAATGGAAAGATAAAGAATCCTTTCCCCAAAATTTTTTTCAAATAAAAAATGAAGGCAGCGGTGTTTAACCCCGTCCCACTCCCCTCCCTTCCCCCGATCCTCTTTTCATCAAAGACTCTACACTCTACCCATCCCCAAGTCGACTGCCCTTGGGATAACCCTTGACTCCGCTTTGTCCTTCAAAACCCCACATCCCGCCCCCTCCACCTGAAAAATATTTCACGAATCCCCTCTTTCTGACTTCGACACTACAAAAATGTTGGGCCCGCCCTTTTTCACTCCCGCCTAGATCTGCAACTCCTTCTCTGGGCTCCCGTCCAGCACTCTTGCTCCCCTTTAATCCTCCCCATCTCTGCTGCCCCTCTATCACCTCTTCCCCACTACTCCCCTGCCTCTCCCCCCCGGCCAAAACCCCTTTCACGGTTTTCCCATTGCCCAGCAAATCCTTTAAAGTTAAAATAACCTTACCTACGGGCCCTTTCCATCCCTCTCCCCTCCATACATCTCTGCCCAAATTTCTCCAGATACTCCCCAAACCCCAAAACCTCCGCTCCTCACAGGCCTTCTTCTCTGTTTCCCTTTTCGCTCCTCACAAAACCCCTTCTCCACGACTTCTCCCGTGTTTCCCCCCAAAACCTGGAACTCAGCCCAAAACCATCAGACTCCCCCCCCCACCGGCTTCAAAAAAACCAAAAAAACCCATTCTTCAGGGAGCCTATAACCAAAAAAACAAAAAACCCCGCTGCCCCTACCCCCCCACAAAAAAGTCTCCCCTCACCTCCTGTCCCTTTCCCCCCCCTTTTGTAGATTGAAAGTTTTTCATGGGCGGGGTCCTCTTCCCTTGAAACCTTTTGTTATTTCCATAGGGGGGACATGTATAAGGGGCTTTACGCCTTTTTTTCAGGCTTTATTCTGCCCCTTCACCACCCCGAACCCCGCTGTGGGACGGGGGATCAGGGGGTTTGGGCGCGGGTTTCCCCCACTTTCACGGGCGCCCCGCATGAAGGGGCCCGGGGGGTGGGGGGGGGTGGGGTGGGTTTGGGGTTTCCGGGGGCCGGGGGGACGGGGCCCGCGCTCGAAACTCCGAGGCATGTACAACGGGGCCCGGCAAAGCGAGGCGCAATGCAGCCTGGGCACTCCGACACACCCCGGGGTTTATTTTGGTCTAAGCCCCCGGCGGCGGTGAATGAAGCAAGAAGGAACATGAGGAAACAGATAGAAGATCGCTACAAAAAACTCGGCGCTTCGCCCGTGCAGCATGGATATGATTCCAAAAAAAAAATCCCCCTTAAAAAAGGCGGAAAACATTCCAGAAAAAGGCTCAAAAACCCCAAAATAAAAAATACATAAAAAAAAAAAAAACACTTTCCCAAAATCGAACGGCGCAAACAAGAAAAAGGATTTGGAAATTGCCGGGAATACAGAATTCAAATTCTCAAAACATTTCATTGGTCGGCAATTTCCCCAAACAAATGGAGCACAGTGAACCCTTATCATTATCATATTTTAAAAGGGGGGAAAAGTTCAAAATACAGTAAAAAGGCGAAACGAGCTTTTTATTTAAGGGGGGGGGCTCGTTCAGCTTTGCCAATCAAGCAAAGCTATTTTTAGGGTTTTGGGAAAAAAAAAGCCAAACGAGCTCTGTTTGGATTGGGTAACTTTTAAAAAAGGGCGGGTTTTTTAACCAATGGGGGGGCGAGCGACGCTCCATGGTTTTTTTAAAGCAAAATGAAATAAAAACTGTACTGCCCCAAAACAAATTATAAACTCCCGAAGTTGTCCCCAATTTTATATAAAATGATCAATTTAAAAATGGGGAAAAATTAAAAAAATATTAATTCAATAAAATAGGTTTATTTTCCTTATTTTCTTAGCCCGGATCAAAAGTTATGGGTGCAACGAAAATAAAGAATAAACATGATTTTATTGAATTAATATTTTTTTTTCGTTTCCCCCATTTTATTCTTTTATTAAAAACATCGGACAACTTCTGTAGTTTTTATAATTTTATTTGGCCTTACAGTTTTTTTTTTCAGATTGCATTAGAAAAACCCTTTGGGGCGTCCTCGCTCCCCATTGGTCCAAATAACGCGCCTCTTTTAATTACCAATCACAGGCGCGCTCAGAATTTCTTTTCCCCCCTAGAACTCTATGAGAAAAGTAGCCGCCTTGATTGGGGAAGGGCGAGCCCCCCCGCTTCAACCAATCGCCGTTCTGCCTTTTTACTGTATTTTGAACGCCCGCCTTTGAAAATTTATTGGGGCAATATTTTTCCCTAGGGTATAATGGGGAATTTTCGTCCTATTTGATTTTCAATTTTCCTCCCTAGGTTTTAATGGGACATTGTCCTCCTATTCGTTGGCGGGTTTTTGCCGACCAATGAGAAGAGCTTAAACAATTTTAATTACTGTATTTCCCCCCGGGAATTCTCTCTTTGCAATTCCCATTAGCCCGGTCTCGGCGACAAACCGTTGTTCGGGTTTTTAATGCTTTATTTGAAAAAGAAGGGTCTGCTCTTTATCGTAATTTTTACATTAATAAAAAGGATTTTTTTTTTCATATTTCATCCGGCACGGCGCTGAGAGCCGAGATTTCAGTGGCCGATTCTCCATAGCTACAATGGGAGAAGAAAATCGCGCTTGTTTGGCGGGGATAGCCAAGCCCCCGCTAGCCAGCCAATCACTCTTTTCTGCTTTTTTTTTGTTTTTTGAACTTCCCCCCTTTGATTCTGAGGGTCCAAATTTTTTCCCACGGGATAAATGGGTTTTTTGTGCTCATATTTGTTGGAAATTTCCCCCTTCAAGGGTTAAATGGGCACCTGTCCCCCTTTTTTTGATTGGTCCAAACTTCTCCAAAAGTAAAAGGGTCTTTGTCGCTCCTTTTCTGATTGGCTTGATTCTGCCGACCAATAGAAGTTTTACACAATTTTGAATTCTGTTTTTCCCGCAATTCTCTCATTCAATTCCTTTAGCGCCCCGGTCTCGGCGACAAACGCGTTGTTCGGGGTTTTTTTAATGTATGTTTATAGAAGGTTTTCAGCCCCTTTTTTTAGGAATATTTTACAACTAATAAAAAATGATTTTTTTTTTAAAACCCCAGCCGCATGGGCTGAGCGCCGAGATTGCATTGCCCGACTCTCCATAGATCAATGGGACAATACTCGCGCTCTGATGGCCAGATACCAAACCCCCGCTAGCTCAACCAATCAGCTCTTTCTGCATTTTTAACTTTTTTTAAATTTATTTTGAAACTATTTCCCAAAAAGGGTTTTTTGAAATTTGATTGGGGTTTAAAACCCCCCCTCCAAAAGCCCCTTTTTTTTTTAAAAAATTGGGTTTTTTTTTTTTGGGGCGCTCCTATTTGATTGGCCCAGATAGCCCCGCACCCCCAAACTCAGCCATTCGCTCTTTTTCTGCATTTTACTGTTTTTGAACTGTCCCCCCGTGGTTCTGATTGATCAATAGTTCTCCATAGGTTTTAATGGTTCCTGTGCTCCTAAACTGATTGGGCCCTTTCTGCCACCAAGAAATAGCTTTCAGAATTTGAATTACTGTATTTCCCGGGAAATTTCCAAATTTTAATTTTGAATTTTGGTTTTTGAAAGTGATTTTTTTTTTATTTATTTTTTTTTTTGGGTTTTAGCCTTTTTTTGGGAAAGTTTTCCGCCTTTTTAAAAGGGGTTTTTTGATTATACCCCACGGGGCTCCTTTAAAGATTTTCGCTGTTCCACCGTTCGCATCGGATCAGATTTTTTGGGGGCATCCCGCACGGCCAAAATCCCCACTGCCTCCGTTTCCCCCCTGGCCCCAACACTGGGGGGCGGGGGGATTTTTCCCGCAGTAGATCGCCTTCCTCGGCCCCGGCAAACCAGGCGCAGCGCCCCACTGCGCCAAGTCCCCCACTGCCCTAACACACTGCGAGGGCAGCGGACTTTAATAGAGATGAGGCGCCCCGGCCCCGACTAAATAGGCGCAGTTTTTCCCCGGGAAAACCGGCGGAAAAGCCCACCCCGACCGGCGAGCAAAATCGCCCTTTGTCCTTTGTTTTCTGACCTTATTTTTTTGATTTAAACCCCCTTAAAATGCCCGCCCGGGGTTTGGCGCTTTTTTAAAATTTGTTTGCCTTTTCTCTTTTCCTCTATTCCCGCTCCTTCTTTTAAAAATAAAAAAAAAATTTTTAAAATTCAAGTTTGTGGAAAAAATTTTTTAAAAATTTTGAAAAGTTCAAGAGAACTTTGCAAACCCCCGATGTTGTTGCGGGTTTTTTTTTCTTTGATACTAATTTTTTTTTTTTATTTTGGGGTTTTTTTTTTAAAATTTTTTCTGTTTTCTTTGCACCACCAGGAGGAGCTAATGATTGTATTGCAATATCAATCATACTTTATAATAAACCAGGATGCAATAAATGCTCCCTAAGGGTTTCTGTAGACAGCCTAGATTTGCAGATGTGGAGATTTGTGCTACAATACATAGAGCTCCAACCAATGTAAAGATACATTATAAGAGAAATAAACAGAGAATGCCGACCCAGAAGAGATAATGATCACAGGTGGACATTTCCCCCAATCTTTAATGATCCATGAAAGCAGCTATTAAAAATGTAAATGAAACATTCCATAGTGATACATAAATAGTGAGACCCAGGAACGACTTCATATAATGTCAAAAATATTACATAAATCGGAATAAAAACGAGGTGCAGGGGGGAAGGGAGCGCAGGGGAAAACCCACCCTGGTGTCTCCGACTCACCTGGCCTGAAAACAATGCGTTAATGAAATTTTGGGTCCCTTTTTTAGGGGGTTAAAAGGCAGGTGGTTAATATTTGTTTGTTTCCTTTTCTTCTCATTTATGGGTGGGTCTCGGAGACCCCTCGGGCTTGTCACGGGCCCCAGGTTGGGAATGTTCATTTCTCTTTTTCCCCTAAAATTTGTTTTTTCTTTCAAGCCAAAGGGTATTGTTCCAATAAACGAATTAGGATGCAAATGCGGGCAATACTTCCTTTTATGTCCTCATCTGTTTGTTGACAATGTTTTCTGAGCACTTACAGCATCAAAGCCTGATCCGACCGCACTCCGAGCGCAGAACCATCGGCTCCGGAAGCTTCTTCACTTTCTGTTATTTTTGTAAAAATTTTTGTTTGTTTTGTGGGGAAAATTTATCTTTTCACTAAAATAACAGATTTCACAATAAAAATTTTCCACATAATTAAATGAATATCCTTTTTTCTTCTAACTCTTTTTCCTCTTCCCCCTCCTCTGCCCCCCTCCGCCCCCGTATAATTTCCCTTGGTGGCCAAAATTGGTTTGGGGGCCCAAAAACCATATCCGTTGGTAGGCCCCAAAAGTCAACTCTACTGGTGAACCCAAAAAATAATTTCCATTGGTGGGGTCCAAGAATCATTTCCATTGGAGGCCCCAAAATCCATCTCATTGGTGAACCCCAAAAATAAATTTCCATGGGGGCCCAAAAAATTCCCCCTTTGGGGCCCCGGAATCATTTCCATTGGGGCCCCAAAAATTTTTCCTTTGGCCCAAGAATCATTTTTATTGGGGCCCACGTTTAATTTCCATTGGGGGGGGGCCAAGAATCATTTCATTGTGGGGGCCCAAATACCCTTCCCATTGGAGATCCCTGAATCATTTCCCTTGATGTTCTCCCCAAATATCATTCCAAATTGGAGGTCCCCGAATCATTTCCCTTTATGTTTTTCCAAGTATCATTCCAATTGGAGGGCCATGACTCATTTCCATTGGTGTTTCCCCAAATATCATTTCTATTGGAGGCCCCAAAATTCAACTCCACCAATACCCCAGACCCCAGTCCCACACTGCACCCACAAGTTTTCTCTTCTCACCCCATACAGAGTTAAATTTGTTTGGCTGTGACTGAAGCCTTGTGTATTGCCCCCCTCTGGGGGAAATGGAAGACCCCTGTTTCCCCCCTATTTTTTCCCCAAAGGGAAAATTGCCCGAAGATTTCCCCAAATGATGGGATCTATGGGAATTTTCCCCGGGGCCAGTCATAAAAAGGGTTAAGGGGATAAAAATTTCCCCCATATACTTGGTGCACAACTTCTGTATACTGCCCATATTCCAACACAATCCCCACTGGGACCATTCAAATTTTTTTTCCCCTTTATTTTTTTTCCCCAAACCCTCACTGTCCCCCTTTGTGTTTGGCGGGAAAAATTACAACAAGGGAAATATTTTCCCGTAAAAAAACAGGGCAAACCTTTGAGGGAAAACGTCAGGGGAAAATTGGCTGGGGTGTTTAAGACAATGACTGGTTTCCAAAAAATTTTTTCCCAAAGACCGGGGGCGGCTTGTGTCGGGGGTCAATAGCAGGCCCGGGGCCCGCATTTACCTTGCTTTCTGCGCTCACACGACCGCTTTTCAATTGCCCCCTTTGTTGTTTCAATATCTAAAATCTGATGTCGCCGAAATTTGATGGCAGAAGCCCCCCTTTTCCCCCCTTTTTCCCCGGTTCAATCGAACTGAAAGACCACATTTTTTTAAAATGCATTTTTCCTGAAGTTCAAGAGCAGCGGAGCGAAGGAGTCTTGTTTTACGGGGGAAGGACAGCGCGGGGAAATTTCATTAAATCTGGGGCTACAGAAAGGGAAAATTTCCCCTCTTACATTAAAACCCGGGTATGGACCGTTTTCCCCAAATTTAAATTCCTTTAAAAATTGGGTTGCTGCGGCGTTATTTTTCAAATTTTGCATAACACTTAAGCGAAAGTTTCCCCCCGGGAGCCGTAAATCTTGGCGTTGGCTATAATTGGGGGGAATTTTCTAACTTTTAAAGGGGTTTTTTCTCACTACAAAGGGTAAAGGGGCCCCATGTATGAAAATGGTTTTTGCTCTAAAACTCACTCTTTTTTTCCCTAGTAACCTATGGCCAAAAATTTTTTGCCGTTTTAGAAAAAACCTTAAAAAAGAGACCTTTTTGGGGGGTTTTTAACTTATATAACCCGGGTTTGTGTTTTTTTTAGGAAAAAAGGGGTTTCAAACCAAGGTTAAAAACCCAAAAAAGAAAAAGGAGGGAAAAGGGGGGAGGGCCAAAAGCCCAAGGGGGGACCAAAACCCGGCAAAAGGTGTGTTAACTCTAACAAAAAAGGGGGTTATTTACTTTTGATTTTTTTACTTTGGGGCTTTGAAGCTCTCCCGCTCTATAGATTAAATCTTTCCCGCTCTCACCTCATTTTCAAATTTGAAGAGGCCCGGGAAAAACGGGGCTTATTGGGAAAAAACTTCTATAGAAAACCCGAAGTGTTTAATCTGAAGCTTCCTCTGGCTCTGTGAAAAGCAGGTGAGGCAAACCCCGCAGACCAGTTGAAAAACCCCAAAACCCCAAACCACAAATTAGGGTTCTAGCTTTAAAGGGATATTTTATATATTTTAAATTCCCTCTATATAGCGCCATTATATTCCAGCGTTTTTTTACAGACCATCATTTATTGCAATTGGGAACCCAAAGCTTTCCCCGGGCCGCACAATTTAAAATTTTTTAGATTTTTTTTTTTTGTACCCCCGAAAAAAAACCACGGGGAACACAAGGGGGGACATACAACCCCCTTTGCAGATTTGTTTTTTGGGGATTTGAAATTTAGTGTTTTTCACTTTAGACCCCCTGCTGTAGGAATTGCTAACCCACTGAGGGCCCCCGTGCTGACCACTGAGCCATTGTTCTGCACTGTACTAACCTTCAAGCCATTTTGCTTATCACTGAGCCACCGGGGCTATATGAAAGCAAATACTGAGCCCCCCGTGCTGACCACTGACCCATTGTTTTTGGGACCCGTACTAACCTGCAAGCCACCGTGCTTACTGTGCTTATCAAATGAGCCCCCAAAACCCTTCTTGATGCTAAAATGCTGAGCCATCATGCTGACCACTGTGGGTGTACGTACCAAAACCACTAAGCCACCCGTGCCTTTTTTTACCTGTTTTCTTAAACAAAATGAAACCACTTGCGTACGATGCTGAAACCCAAAGCCACCATTTTTTCCCCCGACCACTGGGGCTGTTTCTTTTAAACCCCTTAAGGCCCCTCTAGGCCTTTTAAACCCAAAAAGCCCCCGTTTTCTGCCCCCTAATTTTTAATCAAACCCCGAGCCACCTGTGCTGCAATGTTGCCCCCCAAACCCAACCTTTAACCCACTTTTTTTGGCCCCTTCGCTTTTTGCCCCAACCACTTTTAGGGGGGGGAGCCCCCAAAGGGTTTTAATCCTGAACCAAAATTTTTTTCCCCAAGGCCTCGTTCCCAAAATAATGTTCCCAACCAAAAAGGGACTGATATGAGCAACACCCCAAAACTTTTGTATTTTCAGGAAACCCAACAGGTATAAACCCCTGTTTACAGAGCAAACCTAGTCCAAGTAGATTCCTATGACCCTGCTGCGGGTGTTCCCCCGGATGGGCCTTTTTTTCAAGGGAACTCCACAGACGCCAGCAAAATAGTCCCAAAATAGCAAGTTTGGTCACTGTATTGGGAAAACCCCCAAAATTAAAGGGTTGGGGGGGGTCAATGACCAGAGCCATCTACGCTCTTCAATGGGATCAGTTACGGCAGTACCAGCAGTGGTGCAGTGGGAGGACTGTCTGCTGGTTTCTAACCCAGTCCCACCTCTGATATAAGGTGAACAGGGTCTTCTTCCGGGTGGACTCTCACTGGGTCCTTCTGAGTCACTGTTTCTGAGAAGAGTTATTTTGCCTCCTGGTAGATACAATATGAAAGATGGTGCATCAAGGAGGGAGCAAACGTCGGGGTAAGGGTTGTAGAGTGATTTGTCCAGGGTGAAGCCAGTGCTATGGGGGGCAATCTGTGGAGATTATTATGTCACAGACCCCCTCTACTATTCTTTAGGCAGAATTACTGTAAGTGCCACATACATCTGATGCATGAGGCTTTCTACTACAGCTGGATTCAATAGGCATCTGAGGCTACAAGTGCATTGGTGTGATTGAGGACCACCAGTTATCTTAGAAATCCTATAGGCAACCCAACCACCACATGGCGCTTGAGCCTCAAGAACATCTATGGGTAAAGTCATAAGGTTGTTGAGTTGGATAAAGCATGTCTGACATAACTGGTGGCCTTCAAACATTGAGGGCCACCAGTTATCTTAGAAATGCTATAGACAACCCAACAACCATATGGTTTTACCCATAGATGTGTTTGAACCTCAAGCACATCTATGGGTAAAGTCATAGGTTTTTGAGTTGGATAAAGCATGTCTGACATAACTGGTGGCCTTTAAACCTTGAGGGCCACCAGTTATCTTAGACATGTTTTGCTCAATTCACCATTCACCCAGCAGTAGTGGAACCATTGTCACCTGAATATGGATGTAGCAAAACGTATCTTCACTGACATACTATGTCTTTCCTTGACTAGAAGAAAGATGGTTTCACCATCATCATCACAGACATCATCCCAAGTGGGGATTCTTTACTGTAAAAGCAGTGACACTCTGGAGCCACAAGAGGTTGTGGTGGTGGATTCATTGACCAAGTTCCAAAGGAGTTTTGATGCCATTCTTGAAAAAATATAATATCACAGGTTATAGGGACTGGATTCTGTAGATCCGGCATTGATCCAGAGATAGTTCTGATGCCAGATTTGGAGTCAGGAAGGAAGTTTCCCTCCTATGGGGACCGTTGGCTCTGCCTCAGGGGCGCTTTGCTTTCCTTTGGATCAACGCTGTAGGGTTATAGACCTGTGTCTTTTTTTTAGCCTAATCTACAACATGACTATGTTAGTTGTTGTGAGATCACAACAAAAGCCATTGAAAAGCATTAAAAAAGTTTCAATAGCTTTCTATGCCGTGATGTCATGGTGTGTTATATGCTCAGTCTATCCTCGGTGTGTTATATGCTCAGTCTATCCTTGGTGTGTTATATGCTCAGTCTATCCTTGGTGTGTTATATGCTCAGTCTATCCTTGGTGTGTTATATGCTCAGTCTATCCTTGGTGTGTTATATGCTCAGTCTATCCTCGGTGTGTTATATGCTCAGTCTATCCTTGGTGTGTTATATGCTCAGTCTATCCTTGGTGTGTTATATGCTCAGTCTATCCTTGGTGTGTTATATGCTCAGTCTATCCTCGGTGTGTTATATGCTCAGTCTATCCTTGGTGTGTTATATGCTCAGTCTATCCTTGGTGTGTTATATGCTCAGTCTATCCTCGGTGTGTTATATGCTCAGTCTATCCTCGGTGTGTTATATGCTCAGTCTATCCTCGGTGTGTTATATGCTCAGTCTATCCTCGGTGTGTTATATGCTCAGTCTATCCTCGGTGTGTTATATGCTCAGTCTATCCTCTGTGTGTTATATGCTCAGTCTATCCTCGGTGTGTTATATGCTCACCGTTTTCTATCCTCTGGTTGTTATATGCTCAGTCTATCCTGTTGTTATATGCTCAGTCTATCCTCGGTGTGTTATGCTCAGTCTATCCTCGGTGTGTTATATGCAGTTATCTTGGTGTTATATGCTCAGTCTATCCTCTGGTGTGTTATATGCTCAGTCTATCCTGTGTGTTACCAGTCTATCCTGTTGTATAATGCTCAGTCTATCCTTGGTGTGTTATATGCTCAGTCTATCCTGTGTTTATGCTCAGTCTATCCTCGGTGTGTTATATGCTCAGTCTATCCTTGGTGTGTTATATGCTCAGTCTATCCTTGGTGTGTTATATGCTCAGTCTATCCTTGGTGTGTTATATAGCCTTGTGTTCATAGGTGATACTATATCCTTGGTGTGTTATATGCTCAGTCTATCCTTGGTGTGTTATATGCTCAGTCTATCCTTGGTGTGTTATATGCTCAGTCTATCCTTGGTGTGTTATATGCTCAGTCTATCCTTGGTGTGTTATATGCTCAGTCTATCCTTGGTGTGTTATATGCTCAGTCTATCCTTGGTGTGTTATATGCTCAGTCTATCCTTGGTGTGTTATATGCTCAGTCTATCCTTGGTGTGTTATATGCTCAGTCTATCCTTGGTGTGTTATATGCTCAGTCTATCCTCGGTGTGTTATATGCTCAGTCTATCCTCGGTGTGTTATATGCTCAGTCTATCCTTGGTGTGTTATATGCTCAGTCTATCCTTGGTGTGTTATATGCTCAGTCTATCCTCGGTGTGTTATATGCTCAGTCTATCCTCGGTGTGTTATATGCTCAGTCTATCCTCGGTGTGTTATATGCTCAGTCTATCCTTGGTGTGTTATATGCTCAGTCTATCCTTGGTGTGTTATATGATCAGTCTATCCTCGGTGTGTTATATGATCAGTCTATCCTCGGTGTGTTATATGCTCAGTCTATCCTTGGTGTGTTATATGCTCAGTCTATCCTCGGTGTGTTATATGCTCAGTCTATCCTCGGTGTGTTATATGCTCAGTCTATCCTCGGTGTGTTATATGCTCAGTCTATCCTCGGTGTGTTATATGCTCAGTCTATCCTCAGTGTGTTATATGCTCAGAATTTTGCTGGCACTGCAGGATTTTAAACCATTACGGCGTAATGTGTTACCAATGGTTTTGATCAAAAAGTCGAATCTATCTCAAAATGTTACCAATAGAAAATGCCCTTGTGCCCACAAGAAAATGGGCCCTTAATTAGGTCCATAGGTGGAAGTACAAAAGAGTTATTGGTCGCAGAATATTCCGCTGCAGCGCATATTTAAGAAGCAGAGAATTTTGGGATTTTTTTTACAATACAAAAACACAACGAAAATCTTAGATATTTTGGTATCACCGGAATAGTTACAACCTATAGGATTCAGGTAACACATCATTTATACCGAAGACAAAACACCATAAAAACAAAACATCCACATACATGGCACAAGTATGTTTATTTCACCTTTTGTTCCATTTAGAATTTTTTTTTCTTTTTTTCCAGTTTAGTCTATGGCACCGTTTGAAAGTACATCTTCTCCCTCAAAACTAAAGTCCTCATATGGTTATGTAGGTTGAAAAATAAAAAGTTATGGCTCTTGGAAGGCGGGGAGGAAAAAAAAAACTTAAAGTCCTATTATTATTACCAGCTGTCAGGAAGTGGTTAAAAAAAAGTCCCTAAGCTACAACTGACCCTAATACAGCAAGCAGAAACTAAACAAACACCAGATCTATTATACTCAAAAACTACAAACTCTAGAACTTGGCTGAACAGATCTAGACTAGAACCAACCAGATACTACAGCCTGATGCAACTGAACTAGACAATAGACTTCAAGAAACAACAATCAAGACTAGACAGAACCAATGCTTCTATTTTCTGCATCAGATTGCCATTTTTAGCTGAGTATTCTAGAGATCACAAATAGCTAATGAGCTCCAGGTGCACAGCCAGACCAGCTGACAAGCAAGGATCCTAAGCAATGGCCATGAAACCACTCCAAAGACAGACAACAGAAGACATACATAACATAGAAACTCCTGGACTACCAAGTTTACCTGAGTTTTATAGAGACCAGAAATAGCTAACGAGCTCCAGGTGCGCAGCCAGATCAACTAACAAGCAAGGTGTCATGATTGCGCCTGGCAGACCCTCTGCATCTGACTCTTTTCGCCGGCCATGGCCGCTGCGACCAAAGCTGCGGCTTCGTCCATGATACCTTTCCAGTGTGAACTCTTTCTTCTAGCTCTATATGCTTAATTCCAGCACTTGTTGGGTTAACCTGTTCCTTTGATGGACATTTCCATTCACCTATCATCTCTGCTCTACCTTCTCATGTTCCCTATATAAGGACTCAGCTTCCTCTCTTCCTTGCCTGCTATATGGTTTCCTCTCTGCCTATAGTTGGCCTGTTTTCTGCTTGGATTCTTCTGTGTTTTTTAACCTTGGCTTGGACTCTTGTTTCTCCTCTGTTACCTGATTCTGTACTGCGTTACCGTTCGTTACCGTTCGTTGCCGACCTTGCCTGTCTGACTCTCCCTGTTTGTTCTATGTTTGTTTGTCTACGTCTTGTGTCTCACTTTGCTCTGCGTAGTGCTCAGTCTTCTGGTTAGAACCGACCTAGTAAGGAGTCGGGTATCCCCAAGAGGCAGGGACAGGGGTTGGGACCAGCGTCAGGGCCTTACTCCATCTGTGTCTTCTCGTGCAACCCTGACTGTCCCTAACACAAGGATCCTAAACATTTGCCATTAAACCTCTCCAAACATAGACAGGCGATAGAAGACAGACATAACATAGAAACTCCTGGTAATCTAATAAGCAGAAGAAGAGGAAATGGAAGGAGAGTTCCTGCCGTTCATAACAGCTACATCTGTTTCTGCAGTGCCACTGTTTAGCACTGATGCTTGGGCACAATATAACTGTATTATATGGGACTTTTTGGAAGTATTATGCAAGTAATTATGATGGTACAATGTGAGCACTATGGCTGTGACCATTTTGTTGGGAGGTACCTTCCCTATAAATCCAGCACTGACCTACATGAACTATGAGTGAGCTTCATGGCAGTGGCCTATGTTCCAGCCGTCATTGTTAACCACACATTTTTTTTTTTTTATTTACCTCCCGAATCCGAAACGAGACATTGCTCTGGGATTTCATGTCGGCTCAGTACTCGGAGAGACATCCGCGGCAATGTGTTCATAAATCCTGTGCTCTAATGAGTGAAATGTCACAAGTAATTAGCTCGCACATTGGTTGAGGCTCCGGCTGAAATACATCTGTTACATTCATGTCTTCCAGATCCTCTATCATAAACACAGAACCTTTAAATGTCAGAAATTGCCCATCAAACGCGGCAGAAGAGGAGAATCTGTTCTGTAGTTCATTTTTTTTCCTATTTTCGGCGCAGCTCATAGACTCTACAGTCCTCGAGGAGGGGGCGGGGCAGCGACCGGTGTCAGCTCATTAACATTCATTTATCTAATTAAAATTGTCATTTTTGCTTTCAAAGGTATCAGCATCACATTTGGTAGGAAACCGTCATTAGACTTTCCAATAGGGGACACAGATTATACATGGACGCATGAAGGTGATGTATAAACCATCAGGAGAACCGAGAAGTCTCCATCCATAGAAGTTATGCTCATACATTTTATATAGCCCCTTTTCCGGTGCCCTTGTAGGGGAAAAATCAATTGTGCAATCCCTGTTGGAAATTCGAGGTAACATCTTGGATTTCTGTTGAGGATTTTTACTTTACATTTCAATGGGGCTAACAAGGGTCACTACTTCTAGAGCAGAATCTGAGGAGGATCCGCTCCTAGAATGGACATGTCATTCATCATAGATTTAAAATGAATGGCCGTCAGATTACACAAGGAATGGTTACATGGTGCAGAATGATAGCTCAGTGGTTAGCATGCTGCAGAATGATAGCTCAGTGGTTACATGGTGCAGAATGATAGCTCAGTGGTTACATGGTGCAGAATGATAGCTCAGTGGTTACATGGTGCAGAATGGTAGCTCAGTGGTTACATGGTGCAGAATGGTAGCTCAGTGGTTACATGGTGCAGAATGATCGCTCAGTGGTTACATGGTGCAGAATGATAGCTCAGTGGTTACATGGTGCAGAATGGTAGCTCAGTGGTTACATGGTGCAGAATGGTAGCTCAGTGGTTACATGGTGCAGAATGGTAGCTCAGTGGTTACATGGTGCAGAATGATAGCTCAGTGGTTACATGGTGCAGAATGATCGCTCAGTGGTTACATGGTGCAGAATGATCGCTCAGTGGTTACATGGTGCAGAATGATCGCTCAGTGGTTACATGGTGCAGAATGATAGCTCAGTGGTTACATGGTGCAGAATGATAGCTCAGTGGTTAGCATGGTGCAGAATGATCGCTCAGTGGTTACATGGTGCAGAATGATAGCTCAGTGGTTACATGGTGCAGAATGATAGCTCAGTGGTTAGCATGGTGCAGAATGGTAGCTCAGTAGTTAGTATGGTGCAGAATGATAGCTCAGTGGTTACATGGTGCAGCATGGTAGCTCAGTGGTTACATGGTGCAGAATGATAGCTCAGTGGTTACATGGTGCAGAATGGTAGCTCAGTGGGTTTCATGTGAGAAGATTAGCCAGTGGTTACATGGTGCAGAATGATAGTTCAGTGGTTACATGGTGCAGAACAGTAGCTCAGTGGTTACATGGTGCAGAATGATAACTCAGTGGTTACATGGTGCAGAATGATAGCTCAGTGGTTACATGGTGCAGAATGATAACTCAGTGGTTACATGGTGCAGAATGATAGTTCAGTGGTTAGCATGGCGCAGAATGATCGCTCAGTGGTTACATGGTGCAGAATGATAGCTCAGTGGTTACATGGTGCAGAATGATAGCTCAGTGGTTAGCATGGTGCAGAATGGTAGCTCAGTGGTTAGCATGGTGCAGAATGGTAGCTCAGTGGTTACATGGTGCAGAATGATAGCTCAGTGGTTACATGGTGCAGAATGATAGCTCAGTGGTTACATGGTGCAGAATGGTAGCTCAGTGGTTACATGGTGCAGAATGATCGCTCAGTGGTTACATGCTGCAGAATGATAGCCCAGTGGTTACATGCTGCAGAATGATAGCTCAGTGGTTACATGGTGCAGAATGATCGCTCAGTGGTTACATGGTGCAGAATGATAGCTCAGTGGTTACATGGTGCAGAATGGTAGCTCAGTGGTTACATGGTGCAGAATGATAGCTCAGTGGTTAGCATGGTGCAGAATGGTAGCTCAGTGGTTACATGGTGCAGAATGATAGCTCAGTGGTTAGCATGGTGCAGAATGATCGCTCAGTGGTTAGCATGGTGCAGAAAGATAGTTCAGTGGTTAGCATGGTGCAGAATGATAGCTCAGTGGTTACATGGTGCAGAATGATCGCTCAGTGGTTAGCATGGTGCAGAATGATAGCTCAGTGGTTAGCAAGGTGCAGAATGATAGCTCAGTGGTTAGCATGGTGCAGAATGGTAGCTCAGTGGTTAGCATGGTGCATCATGATAGCTTTGTGGTTAGCATGGTGCAGAATGATAGCTCAGTGGTTAACATGCTGCAGAATGATAGCTCAGAGGTTACATGGTGCAGAATGGTAGCTCAGTGGTTACAAGGTGCAGACTCTTAGCTCAGTGGTTAGCATGGTGCAGAATGATAGCTCAGTGGTTAACATGGTGCAGAATGATAGCTCAGTGGTTAGCATGGCGCAGAATGATAGCTCAGTGGTTACATGGTGCCCGAAGGGTCGCTCAGAGGTTACTTGGTGCAGAATGATAGCTCAGTGGTTACATGGTGCAGAATTATAGCTCAGTGGTTAGCATGGTGCAGAATGATAGCTCAGTTGTTATCATGGCGCAAAATGATCGCTCAGTGGTTACATGGTGCAGAATGATAGCTCAGTGGTTACATGGTGCAGAATGATAGCTCAGTGGTTAGCATGGTGCAGAATGATAGCTCAGTGGTTACATGGTGCAGAATGATAGCTCAGTGGTTAGCATGGTGCAGAATGATTGCGCAGTGGTTACATGGTGCAGAATGATAGCTCAGAGGTTAGCATGGTGCAGAATGATAGCTCAGTGGTTACATGGTGCAGAATGATAGCTCAGTGGTTAGCATGGTGCAGAATGATAGCTCAGTGGTTACATGGTGCAGAATGATAGCTCAGTGGTTACATGGTGCAGAAAGATAGTTCAGTGGTTACATGGTGCAGAATGATAGCTCAGTGGTTACATGGTGCAGAATGATAGCTCAGTGGTTACATGCTGCAGAATGATAGCTCAGTGGTTACATGGTGCAGAAAGATAGTTCAGTGGTTACATGGTGCAGAATGCTAGCTCAGTGGTTACATGCTGCAGAATGATAGCTCAGTGGTTACATGGGCCAGAAAGATAGTTCAGTGGTTACATGCTGCAGAATGATAGCTCAGTGGTTAGCATGGTGCAGAATGATAGCACAGTGGTTACCTGCTGCAGAATGATAGCTCAGTGGTTACATGGTGCAGAAAGATAGTTCAGTGGTTACATGCTGCAGAATGATAGCTCAGTGGTTACATGGGCCAGAAAGATAGTTCAGTGGTTACATGGTGCAGAATGATAGCTCAGTGGTTACATGGTGCAGAATGATCGCTCGTGGTTACATGGTTTCAGAATGATAGCTCATGGTTACATGGTGCAGAAAAGATAGCTCATGGTTAGCATGGTGCAGAATGATAGCTCAGTGGTTAGCATGGTGCATAATGATAGCTCAGTGGTTAGCATGGTGCAGAATGATAGCTCAGAGGTTACATGGTGCAGAATGATAGCTCAGTGGTTACATGGTGCAGAATGGTAGCTCAGTGGTTACATGGTGCAGAATGGTAGCCCCAGTGGTTACATGGTGCAGAAAAGATAGCTCAGTGGTTAGCATGCTGCAGAATGATAGCTCAGTGGTTACATGGTGCAGAATGATCGCTCAATGGTTACATGGTACAGAATGATAGCTCAGTGGTTAGCATGGTGCAGAATGATAGCTCAGTGGTTAGCATGGTGCAGAATGATAGCTCTGTGGTTAGCATGGTGCAAAATGATAGCTCAGTGGTTACATGGTGCAGAATGGTAGCTCAGTGGTTACATACTGCAGAATGATAGCTCATGGTTTTCATGGTGCAGAATGATAGCTCAGTGGTTACATGGTGCAGAATGATAGCTCAGTGGTTTCATGGTGTGAATGATAGCTCAGTGGTTACATGCTGCAGAATGATAGCTCAGTGGTTACATGGTGCAGAATGATCGCTCAGTGGTTACATGGTGCAGAATGATAGCTCAGTGGTTACATGGTGCAGAATGATAGCTCAGTGGTTAGCATGGTGCAGAATGATCGCTCAGTGGTTACATGGTGCAGAATGATAGCTCAGTGGTTACATGGTGCAGAATGATAGCTCAGTGGTTAGCATGGTGCAGAATGATCGCTCAGTGGTTACATGGTGCAGAATGGTAGCTCAGTGGTTAGCATGGTGCAGAATGATAGCTCAGTGGTTACATGGTACAGAATGATCGCTCAGTGGTTACATGGTACAGAATATAGCCAGTGTTAATGGTGCAGAATGAAGCTCAGTGGTTACATGGTGCAGAATTATAGCTCAGTGGTTAGCATGGTGCAGAATGATAGCTCAGTGGTTAGCATGGTGCAGAGATCGCTCATTTGGGTTTCATGGTGCAGAATGGTAGCTCAGTGGTTAGCATGGTGCAGAATGATAGCTCAGTGGTTAGCATGGTGCAGAATGATAGCTCAGTGGTTACATGGTGCAGAATGATAGCTCAGTGGTTACATGGTGCAGAATGATAGCTCAGTGGTTACATGGTACAGAATGATAGCTCAGTGGTTACATGGTGCAGAATGATAGCTCAGTGGTTACATGGTGCAGAATGATCGCTCAGTGGTTAGCATGGTGCAGAATGATAGCTCAGTGGTTACATGGTGCAGAATGATCGCTCAGTGGTTACATGGTGCAGAATGATAGCTCAGTGGTTACATGGTGCAGAATGATAGCTCAGTGGTTACATGGTGCAGAATGATCGCTCAGTGGTTACATGGTGCAGAATGATAGCTCAGTGGTTAGCATGGTGCAGAATGATCGCTCAGTGGTTACATGGTACAGAATGGTCGCTCAGTGGTTACATGGTGCAGAATGATCGCTCAGTGGTTACATGGTGCAGAATGATCGCTCAGTGGTTACATGGTACAGAATGATCGCTCAGTGGTTACATGGTGCAGAATGATAGCTCAGTGCTTAGCATGGTGCAGAAAGATTGCACAGTGGTTACATTTGGGGCCCGAATGATAGCCCAGTGGTTAATGGTTTCAGAATGGTCGCTCAGTGGTTACATGGTGCAGAATGATCGCTCAGTGGTTACATGGTGTAGAAAGATAGCTCAGTGGTTAGCATGGTGCAGAATGATAGCTCAGTGGTTAGCATGGTGCAGAATGATAGCTCAGTGGTTACATGGTGCAGAATGATAGCTCAGTGGTTACATGGTGCAGAATGATAGCTCAGTGGTTACATGGTGCAGAATGATAGCTCAGTGGTTAGCATGGTGCAGAATGATAGCTCAGTGGTTAGCATGGTGCAGAATGATAGCTCAGTGGTTACATGGTGCAGAATGATAGCTCAGTGGTTACATGGTGCAGAATGATAGCTCAGTGGTTACATGGTGCAGAATGATAGCTCAGTGGTTACATGGTGCAGAATGATAGCTCAGTGGTTACATGGTGCAGAATGATAGCTCAGTGGTTACATGGTGCAGAATGGTAGCTCAGTGGTTACATGGTGCAGAATGATAGCTCAGTGGTTAGCATGGTGCAGAATGATAGCTCAGTGGTTACATGGTGCAGAATGATAGCTCAGTGGTTACATGGTGCAGAATGATAGCTCAGTGGTTACATGGTGCAGAATGATAGCTCAGTGGTTACATGGTGCAGAATGATAGCTCAGTGGTTACATGGTGCAGAATGATAGCTCAGTGGTTAGCATGGTGCAGCACAATAGTTCAGTGATGAGCATAGTGCAGCCTGGTGGCTAAAATCTATGCATGGTCTAGTATGATAGCTCTGTTGCTAGCACTGTGGGCTTGCAGCACTGAGATCATGGGGTCAAATCTGACCATAGATTACATCTGTGAAGCTTGTGTGTGTAACAGAGGGCAGCTGAATAGTGACAGTATCTGCACAGCGCGACAGAGTATGTTGGTGCTATATATAACAGCCTCTGGTGAAATCCATAGATGAATATTCCTATTACATGTATATAATGGTGGTTGTCATCCAAGATCTGTTAGGGCTTGTCCCCACAGCTGGTATTTTGGTAGTTTTTTCAGACGGTTTGTGGTCTCAGAAACATGCAACGCTCCCCCTAGACTTTAATAGAAAATCCGTGCAGCATTCCCCATTGTCCCCAGTGCACGGATTTTCCACCGGACGGGTTTTTACACTGACGCTGGTCCGAAAAACTTAGAGCATGTTCATTCTTCCGCATGGTTTTCAGGCAGAACATGAACATGTTGGTGAGAAGTGGGACGGGGAATCTGAAAACCATGGACAAGAGCCATCCCCCTGCTGCCAAAAAAATACTAAATACTGGTCGGAAAATCCAACCGGTATTTGGTCTTTGCCGTGAGAACGCAGCCTTAGTAGATAAAAACTATGCGCGACATGTATGAAGCTCGCCGCGTCGGAGTGCACGTTTTCGCCAGTTTTCTGGCGAAATTTGCGCCTCATGTATGTCGGCACCGAGGTGCGCTCATACATGCCGTGTAAAGTCCGCCGCGCCTCGCCAGTGTGTGGGGAGCAGTGCGGGACTTAGGCGCTGTGTAGCACTGTGCCTCATATTCGCCGTCCGAGGAGGTGCGCTCATACATGCAGGGAAAAGTGCACCGCGCCTCGCCAGTGCGGGACTGCGCCAAACATGTATTCCGAATCGAGCCAGGCTGGAAAACAACGAGAAATCATTAAAGATGTCCGTGCGGAGTATGAATAAAAAAATCGCCTTTATTAGGTGTAAAACATTATCAGAAAAAGAGCTCAAACCTACTAAAAAAATACATAAATAAAATCACTTTCCAAAAATCTAAAACGCCGCTACATCAGGAATTTGGATATTGGAAACTGCCGGGAAATACAGTAATTCAAATTCTGTAAGCGCTTCTCATTGGTCGGCATAAACCAGCCAATCAGAATAGGAGCGACAATGTCCCATTATAACCTATGGAGAATTATTGACCAATCAGAATCAAACGCGGGACAGTTCAAAATATAGTAAAAATGCAGAAAAGAGCTGATTGGTTGAGCCCAGGCGGCAGATATGAATCCACCAATCATATGTAGTGCGTCTATGTTGAGTGTAGCAAGAAGGGCGCGATAGAAGGGCTGCCCTAAAAGTTATTACTGTCTATGGGAAATATTCTCGTACTGTAATTGGTTGGGGAGAAGAGCGGCTCGTCCAGCCAATTAGCCAATCAGCGGCTGAGCTACCTTCTCATAGAGTTCTATGGGGAAAAGAAATGCAGAGCGAGCTCTGTTTGTGATTGGCTAAGTTAAAAGAGGCGCGGTTATTTGGACCAATGGGAGAGCGAGCGACACTCTTTCTCCACTCAAAATAGACGCACTACATATGATTGGTGGATTCATATCTGCCGCCTGGGCTCAACCAATCAGCTCTTTTCTGCCTTTTTACCTGTATTTTGAACTGTCCCGCCTTTTCATTTGATTGGTCAATACTTCTCCATCTGATAATGTTTTACACCTTTTAAAAACGCTTTTTTGATTCATACTCCGCACGGACATCTTTAATGTTTTCTCGCTGATTTCCAGCCTGTCTCGACTCGGAATACATGTTAGGCGCAGGCCTTCTGCACCTCACACACTGGCGAGGCGCGGCGGACTTTACACCGCATGTATGAGCACACCTCCGGCGCCGACGTACATGAGGTGCAGCTTTCACGTTCGAGCGCTCGAAAACATGCGCTCCGACGCGGAGAGCTTCATACATGTCGCCCAATGTGTCGGCTCTTTTCCGTTTTGCCACCTTCGTCTATTGTGTCACATAAATATGAACAGAAGTTTGTACGTCGCAGTTATAATGTATCAGGAGCATTATCAGGCAGGAGGGTGAGAAGGGGCGAGCAGGTTGTGCAGCTGATTTGTAAAAGTCTTCAGAGTTGGCGCCCAGAACTGTAGTGACACCTCTGCTGCATTAACCCTTCCCCCGCCGCGCGTCCTCGCTCCTGCGCTGCGCCCTGTGCATTGCGCTGTGATCTATATTGTTATATATTTGTGTTTTCACAAATAAGGCTGAGGTCCTGTGCTCCTTAAAGGGGTTTCATCACCACAATGATTGGCTTTTAACATGACTATTACTAAATACATTGCTGTGTAGTTCTGCTTTGTTTGGTAGATAAAGGAGATATTTGCGACTGCTAGTGTATACAACATTCTCTGGTTACCGACCACCTTTTTTCCGCTCTTTTCTTTAATTTACTCTAAGCTGCCTGCACGGGGGTGATTCACCCCCTCCCTAAAGTCATTTCCCAGAAACGGGAAACTTTTTTTCCCGATTTTAAGGAGGCGTACCTTAGAGCCCCTGTAGTTTTTGTGCATTTACAGTTTAAAAAAGCTTCTACATCATGCCCCCTTTTAATAGTAATAGCAGAGCTGATATCCAATCATATTTAAAAACCCACCCTCACCCTGAACGGGAAAGGGGGAGCCCTGAAGCTGTAGAACTACCCAAAACACCCCTGAACAGAAGGGGGAAGCCTGAAGCTTTAGACCCGACCACACCCTGAACGGGGAAAGTGAGAGCCTGAAGTTTTGTAGAACTCCCAACACCCTAAACCCGGGGAATTTGGAATTTTTGAAGTTTTTTTAAACCCCCCACACCCGCAGGGAAGTAGCAACCTGAAGCTGTAGCCCCACCCCCCGCTTAAACACGAAGGGGGGAGCCTAAAATTTTTATACCCCCCAAACGGGATGAATAGGAAGTGGGGTCTGAAGATGTAAACCCAAAACCCAAAGGGTCTGAACAAAAGGGGAGTTAAAAGCTTTTGGGAAACCCCCACTGCCTGAATAGGAAGTGGGGCCTGGGCTTTAGAAGCTTCCACAGCCAAAACGGGAAGGAAGTAAAGTGTAGAACCCCCCTAGCCGGGAATGGTAGGGGGAACAAAAGATGTAGAGCCACCTCCCTTTTTGAACGGGGAAAGGGGAGCCTGAAGGGGTGAAAAACCCACCCCACACCGGGAACAGGAAGGGGAAAAGCCTGAAGCTTTTAAAACCCCCCACAGGATAAAACAGGAAGTGATAGCCGAAGCTCTAGAACGGGCCCACAACCCCGGGACCGGGAAAGGGGGACATAAAGCTGTCTGTGAAACAGCACAGTGAAAACCCAACCCTTTAAAACAGTTCCCTTACAATGGGTTTAAAAACCCTCAGCTGCCTTAAAGGCACTGGGGAAAAATTTTTGTAATTCAGGCCTCCTATTTCCCTGTTCTTTGCTGTGGATGATTCTACAGTTCGGGACCCCCTCTTTGTTTCGGGTTTGGTAGGCAGTTCTATGGCTTTGGGCCCCCACCCCTGTTCGGGCCCTTTGCTGTTTTGACTTTTTCATCTCTGCTTTTCCCTATTGGGGTTAGAGGGACATTGGTGAAAGCAGGGGTTTTTAAAACAGCGGGGGAAAAGTCAACAGACCCTCCTTTTAACCCTCCTGTCTACGATAAGAAAACGCAGGGAAAAGACATACCACATGATACTGTTTAAGGAGAGAAAGGTGGTCATGACCTGGGAAAAGTTGTGTACACAAGCAGGGGGAAAAAAAAAAAAAAGGAAAATTAAAAGGGGGAAAAAAAGCCCAAAAAAGAAAAAAATTAGAAAAAGCAATGTTTTTGGTAATAGCCCTGCATTTATTTTTGCCTCCCTTTTTTTAAAAGTAAATAATTTTAAAAAGGGAATACCCCTTTTCTAATTTTATTTGAACCCTCGGACCTCGTTCTGCTTCCAGAGCTGCAGGGCTCATTGAAACAGCTCTGACACACTGTAACGATCCCCCTCGTGTGATCGGGAACATGGTGGGGCCACTGCTTTGGAAAAAAAGGGACTTTTTTCCTTTGGACAACAAGTAAAGGGAAGGATCATGATTTCGGGTTTTAAAAACCCTTCAGAAAAAGGATCAAGATTTGGAATAAGGCTCAAAATTCACTAAAGGGATGGA
Organism: Phyllomedusa bahiana; assembly: GCA_025379985.1. Classification (NCBI taxonomy): domain Eukaryota; kingdom Metazoa; phylum Chordata; class Amphibia; order Anura; family Hylidae; genus Phyllomedusa; species Phyllomedusa bahiana. Next base: position 57,029 of record JAODAL010025349.1, read on the forward strand.
ACCGGCTTTTTTTTTAAACCAAAAAATTTTCCTTTCGCCTCCTTAATTTATTTTTTTGTTGACTACTTAGTTTTTGGCCCCCTTTCCGCACATATTTTTTTTGCTTTTTTTTATGGGTTTTTAGCTTTAAAAATTTTACTGTTGTAGAAGAGGTTTTCCAGAGGCAGAGAAGAGAGAAAGGAAAGAGAGAAAGGAAAGAGAATGTCAGAAGCAGGAAAGCCACCCGGGGGCAATAATGTAACCAATGAATAGTACATAGGATATAACAACTGGCACAAAGACATACAGGCAATAGTTATACACTTTATACTTAGCTCCATTTTCTTCTTAAAAATTTGTAAATAGGAAAATTGACAAGGGTTTTAAAAAGATAGATAGATAGATAGTAGAAAAAGATAGATGGTAGTTTAAAAGATATAGATAGATAGATATGAGATAGTTAGAAGATAGATAGGGTAGATAGATAGATAGATTGATAGTAGATAGATAATAGATATGAATAGATAGGGATAGGGTAGGGTAATGATAGATAGATAGAAAATAAATATAGATAGAAAAGAAAATGAGATAGATAAATATGAGAAAGAAAGATAGATAATAATAGTAGTAGATAGATAGTTTGATAGATAAAATATGAGATAGATAGATAGAAAAGATAGATAGAAAAAGATATTAGATGATAGAAAAAAAAGATAGGGGGATTGTTATTAGGGGATAGATAGATAATAGATAGATAATAGAAGATAAAGATAGAAGATAGATAGATAGAATTGGGGTAATATGGGGTAGATTTGATAGGGTAGATAGATTGATAGATTTGGGAAAAAATTTGATAGATAGATAGATATGGGGGATGATGATAGATATGGGGTAGATAGATTGAGATAGAAAAGATAGTAGATAGGGTAGATATAGATGGATTTGATAGTTTGGTGCTTTTAAAAGAAAAATATGAGATAGATTTTTAAATGATAGATAGAAAATGAAAATATGGGATAATTAAATAGGGATTGATAGTAAAAGGGTAAAAGAGTTAGTTTAAAAGATTGGGTTTGATAGATTTTGATAGATAGATATGAAATAATAGAAAGATAGATAGATAGATAGATAGATAGATAGATTTGTTTTAAAATGGATACATAGATAGATAGATAGAAAAGATAGATAGATAGATAAAATTGATAGTAAACTAGTTAATAGATATGGGGAAAATAGGGTAGATATTAGATGTATGGGGGGGATATGGTAAAAGATAGAATTATTAAAAATAGGATTTAAAAGATAGGATAGATAAAATAGATAGATATGTAGATAGATAGATTTTAAAAATGAGGATGATAGATAATATGGTTTGATAATAGATAGATAGATATAATAGATAGATAGATAGATAGGTAATAATAGATTTGAAAGATAGATAGATTTGATATGAGATAGAAATATATAGGGAAAGATAGATAGTTTGATAGATAGATATGGAAAAATTAGATAGATAGATTTGATATGAGATAGTTTGATAGATTTGATAGGGTAGGTTAAAATAGATTGTTTTGAGTAATAAAAATAGTAGATTTTTAGATAGATAGATATATAGGGTAGATAGATAGATAGATAGATTTGATATGAGTTTGATAGATATATAGATAGATAGATAGTAATGGGATAGATTTGTAGGAAAAGAGATAGAAAGAAAACTAAAACATTTTTTTGGGGCTCCCCCCAGTGTGCGATAAAAAAAACCCAAAGAAATTAAAGGGGAACAAGT
>JAODAL010025350.1:0-58792 GCA_025379985.1 Phyllomedusa bahiana
GCCCCACCGCAATTTGATGGCGAAAGGGAAACCCCAAAGGGAGGGGAATCTAATAGGTCCCTTTTTTTTCCCCAAAGAGCTTGCCGCAAGGGAGGGACTTGCTGCGGGGGGAGTCTACCGGGTCCTACCCCGGGACTTTAACTTGCTGCGGGAGGCAGCCGAGGTGAAAGCATGGTAAAAAATGGGAAAGGAGGCTCGAGCCCGGGGGACGGGCAGTTTGGTCGGGAAAGGGGGAAAAATTTTTCGGGTGGGAAAAGCGGGAAGGGTCAGGCAGGCGCAAGATTTTGGGCCCGGGGGAGGGAGGCAAAGGGTAGGGTTTAAAACCGGTAATCAGAACAAGACTCAGAACGCTTTCCCAATGGGCTAGGGGCACTAAAACCCGGGCAAGAGTAACCAGAAAAAGGCGGATTAAATGGGGGCACCCGGCCCCGGGCAGAACAAATTACCGGGCGCGGGCCCCTTTTTTTAAAAAATTTAAACACTGCCGGCGCGCGCCCCACTGGGGGAGGGAAAACCGCGCCCCCGCCCGGGCCCAGAGACTGCAGCGGGAGCGGACCGGATGAGGGTCGCGGGGCATCCATGAATACCTATCTACCTACTGAGGGTTTATATAACTCCCTTCCTAAGGGGGATTTTAAGGAAAAAAATGGGGACGCTCCATCCCCACAGCAAACCCAGCTTTTCTATGATAGAAGGAAGGGGGTTCTTTTTTTAGGCCCCCCATTAGGTTGGTGTTTTGCCAAGTTTTTTAAACAGGGTTTGAGTTAAAAGCTTTATAAAAGGCAATCAAACAAAAACGATATAACACAGCTTTAATTGGGTTTCAACAGCCAATAATAAATCAAGTATATAAAAAGATAACCTGAAAAGATTTCAGGGAAAAAGGGGGGCATAGTACAAAAGAGAAATAAGTAAAATTTCAAAAGTTCACTCACCGGGCCCCTTTATTTGGGACACCTGTCCAACTGCTCGTTTTAAAACTTAATTTTTAATCACCCCTCACAAGGGGGCAAATCCCGTGCATTTAGGCAAAGTAGACCCTGGTCAAGACAATCTCCTGCATTTTAAACCGAGCATCAAAGGGGAAAAAATATTTTTTGTGCCTTTGAACGTTGGGAATGGGTTGTTGGACCAGAAGGCTGGGCTATATTTCAAAACTCTGAAACTCCTGGGATTTTCACCACAACCCCTCTCTAGGTTTACCAAAAAATGGTCCCAAAAAGAAAAAAACTCCATGAGGGGGCAGTCCTTTTTGGGGGGAAATTTCCCTTTTTATGCCAGAGGGCAAAGGGGAATGGGGAACTTGGGTTTGAGCTGTTTGAAAAGGCCAAAAGTGACCAAATAGCCACCCTTACAACCCAAAGGGAGGCCCGAAGACTTTTCTGAAAGCACGTACGGCGAAAATTTGGGGCAGGGTGGGCTACAGCAGCAGAAGACCAAACCGGGGGCCACCCCCCCCTTTTCAGCTAAAACAAAAACTGAGGGTCCAAATTTCCCAACTCATCGAAATTGGGCAGTAAAAAGATGAAAAAACTTGCCTGGGCTAAGGGGTTTTCGATTTTTGCTGCGACATTCGGGTGGTAGGGTCAGAATTTGGGATCAACAAAAAAAGAAACAAAGATCCATTCCCTTTTTTCAAAGGTTCAGGGTGGGGGTGTGGTGGGCCAAGGGGTGGGGAAAAATTTTCCTTGGGCCCTTTGGGGCCCCCTTGGGACCAATTAGCATCCCTTTTCAACACCTTGTAATCTATGCCCCAAGAAAAAGAGGCAGTTTTTGAAGGGAAAAGGGGGGCTAACCCTTACTAAACATGGTGTACCTAATAAATGGGCCCTGATGTATTAAAAACTTATGATACTTTCCCCTTTAAATGTTACATCACGAATCCTTCTTACTTTCCGCCATGAGAAACCCGTAAAAAAATTTCCTAGGGAATTTTAAAACTCTCCCAAAAAGGGCCCCATCACTGTGTAGGCCGCTCCATATCAGAAAAAAAGGGTTTTCTGAAATACATGGCTGATGAAAGGGAATTTTAAAAATGCCCCCTTTTACAAAAGGGCCCAAAACAGCCCTTATGAAATTTTGTCAGTTAAAAAAAAGCCCAGGGGTTATTTTGTATTCGTACTCTTTATTGAGGTTAAAAAAAGTACCAATACAAACACACCCCCTTCACAAAAGGTTTAAGCCAAAACATACAGAAATCTGAACTAAGCCCCCATGGGAAAGGGGGGGGTAAAACTTTATGTGTTTTCATCAACAAAAATGTAAATGGGGCTTGTCCCTTTGGACTCAAGAACAAGCAAAACTTTGAGTAAATTTAAAAAACGGGCCAAAAAAATGCAAACTTTTGCACCATCATAGCTAAATTAAATAAATTTGATATAAGATAAAAAAACACTAAAAATTTGCTCAATATCATTTTTTTTGCCCGGGCAAACAATCCACTCCTGCTTTTTGGGGCAAATTATAGATACCCTAAAACAAATTAAATTGTTCCAAAAGGGCAGAAAACAACTTGGGCCATCCAAACGTTTTGAAAAAAAAAATTTTTAAAAAAAAGAAAAAATAGTTCTGTGCAAAAAAAAACCCCTTTTTATCCTTAAAAGTGTTCTCCTTTTCTTAATTTTCCCTTAACTGAAAAAATAACAAACATCGTATAAATTAAAAATAGTGCAGGGGTTTATTTTCCCCTTCACTCCCTTTGATAAAAAAAAAAAAAAAAAAAAACAAGCTTTGCCCATTTTGGTAGGGATAGGTTTTGGGGAAGGGAGGGGCAGACATCAGACCCCTTGGCTGTATAAATCCCGGTGAAAACCCCGGGGGGTCAGTGATCAGGCTTGGGCCAAAATTTTGGAAAAAAAACACGGGCCCAGAAAATGCGATTTGTGCAAAACAGGGCGGTAAACCCACGGGCGCAACGTGGATAAACACTGGCGCAGAAAAGACGATCAAAAACGGGCGCAAAACTTTACGCCCTTGTGCAGACAGGGGGGTCAATGCATCACTCCTTTTTGGGTCTTTTTTTTTTTCCCCCCCTTTGGTGAAAACCCCGGCCCCCTTTGGGAATCCCCCTTTCATTTTTTCGGGCTCCTCCCCCCTTGGCAATCTTTTGTGAAATAAACCCCTTAAAAACAAATTTAAAAACCTTGGGGGTAATCACAAAACCCAATGACTCCATTCATTTAAATTGTCCTTTGTGCTGTGGGGGGGTGGGGGGGACATGCACCGGGTTTAATCTAAATCACATATACTCATTCACATAAGGGGCCGTAAAAAATCTCTCTCCCCCTTTTTTTGATTTTAAAAACCCCCTGAAAGTAAATTTAATGTCGGGTAAAAAAATTTAAAAAAATTTAAAAAAAAAATTCGGGCCTGTTTTTGGCCTTTGAAGCTTTTTTGACAAAGCAAAATGTACTTCAAAATAAAAAAAATTCCCACCCACATAAAATTTCTAATCACTATGAAATACGATTCCTAAAACAATGGCTTTTTTTAAAATTATCACATAAAAAACAAAATAAAACAACAAAAAAAAATTCATACCCACCTTCTTCTCACCCTGTAGCGCGAAACGTATAAAAAATTTCCCCCAATCAAAAAATTTCAAACGTTTCTTCTCTTTGTTTCTTATTTTGTAATCAATTTAAAATAAATTCACAAAAATTTCATGTTTTTTCTTCCCCAAATTAAACATATTACTTGCTTTTGGCCATAAGCTGCCCTCCCCCGATCAAACTTCAAAGAAAAAAAAAAACCCCCTTAACTTTTTCTATTGCCCATATAAACATAAAAACCCCTCATAAAAACCATCAACGTTTTTGCACCCTTCCCGGGGGGGCTCATATGGCTTTTTAAAAGAAACCCAAATTAACCTAAACCCTCTTATAATAATAACACTTTAACCTTGATGAGAAATTCACAGTTTTTCCTTAAACCCTTTTGCTTTTGGCTGGGAAAACCCATTTTTTGGGGTCTTATCTGCCATTGAAAAACAATTCAAAAGGTTTAAAAGAAAAAGGGGATAAAAACATAAAAAGCTTTAATCAAACACAAAAAAGGACAAGACCCCCAAAATTTTCACTCAATTCCACACTTCTCCTAAACCCCCCAAAAAAAAAAAAATAACCTTCATCAGTTTGGGAGCTCCAAACAAAAAGGAAAAAAAAAAAACAAAAAGGGTTTTTCAAATTAAAATGCGCGGGTCCTTTTTTACCTGGTTGAACAAAAACCCTTTTAATAAAAACAAAAGGGGGTAGTACTACCAAAAAAACCCCCCAAAAAAAAATTTTAAAAAAAAATTTTTTCTTATATGCCCCGGGGAAAGGGTTTAACAAGTGTTGTCACTGAGGCCCTTTCATGAGATCCCCGATCACAAAAAAACTTTTCTTTACTCCTCCCAAATAAACAGAAAAATTTAAATCCCACCCCCCAGAAAAGATTTTTGGGAAAGGAAAAAAAAAAGTATTAGAAGGCTCCACGTCTCTGCTGAAAACGGGAAAAAGGGCTAAAAAGCATAAAAACAACAATTTAGAAACAAAGGTCAAAAAATAAAAATGGGCAAAACATAATGAGTTTCAGAAAATTACCATGTGGTTTTTTTCTTTTCATCAATTTGTAACCCAATTATAAAAAAAGCAACCCCCAAATGTTATCCTATAATCCGAAAATCACCTTAAACCATCATCTAGTTCTTTTAAACAAATATATCAAATTTGGGGCCACCAAAAAAAGCAAAAACCCAAGAAAAGTGCCCATTAAAAAGAAAAGTAAAAATTTCCAATATTCAGTTAAAATCAAAATATGCAACAAGGGAAACCCTTTTCCATTTTCCCCTGTAACTACAAAACCCCTGAAATTTTAAAAGAGCTGTAAACTCTTTATTCCATATAATGACCATGCACATGCAGATTAAAAATTATACAAAGATGCAAATTTATAACAAACGAAAACGATATTCTTCCTTTTGGTTTTAAAAGAAAACCCGGGTGACACAACTTTCCCCCCTGCCCCTCCCCTCTACGGGGGGGGGGGGGGGGGTGGGGGGGGTGGGGGACTTCAAAATTTCCCCCACCCCTTCCCATGAGGGGGCCTTTAAATTCCCCCACCCCCCTGCTACGAGGGGGCCTTCAATTTACCCCCACCCCTGTCCCCGGGCCCCAAAAATGGCAATGTCACCTTTTTTCTGCGATCCTGCAAACCTACAACACCTTAACCCTCACACTCCTTTTGGGCCCCTCCTCTCGGGAACTTACCCCTCACGGGGCTTTTTTCTCTGCTCTTTCTTCCTCCACCCCCTGACCCCCACTGCTCCAACACCTCAGACTCTCCTCCACCTTTACTTTCCCAAAAGCAAACCCAAAACCCATCTGTTCTGGGGCCTATTTAACCCCTATAACCCTTGCCTACTCCCACCCTAAAACATGTCTTCCTTTTACCTTTTGGGCTCTTTCCCTGGGGCAGGGGCCCCTCTCCCTCCCGTACCCTTTTTTTATTAAATTTTCTCCCTTTTTACTTGTTTGACCCACATTTATTTTAAAAACCCAAATACCACGCTCGGAAACTAAATTTTAAAAAAAATAAACACAAAACAACTTATTTACATTTCTAAAATTTCCCCGTTCCACAAACCTCTGCCTATCCTTTTTTTGAGCTTGAATAACAGGGAAATTACCCTTTTCTGCAAAATACTGATTTTCTTCCCGAACTCTGCAACATTCCTTTCCTTTTTCCTTCTCTTTCAGGGTTTGTCCACTTGTTGGCCAAAACACAACAAGGAGCTCGCTCCCAAACCCCTAAATCTCAACACATTCACCCAGAAATCACGTTTTCCCCCCAAACCCCGACATGTTTAACAAATTTCCTCCCTATTTTCAGGATTTCTGGGCTCTCAAAAAGACTGGGAAAAACCCTTTTGCTGCATCCCGTTTCAAAGCCCAAATTAAAGTTTTGCCAAGTTTTTTCAGGTTTTTTAAATACAGCTTTTTAGAAGGGCAATCAGTCAATAACGAAAATAACACAGCTTTAAATTTTTACAACATTTCCAAAAATAAATCAATATGAAAAATGATAACATAAAATGATTCCGGGAAAAAGGGAGACAGGATTTCAGGGGAAAATAAGTATATACAAAATTTATAAGCCTTAGATACTTCACCTGTAGGTGTGACCCCTTCGCCAAATTTTTACTTCCGGGCCTGAAAACCCCCTCAAGAAGCCAGCATCACTGTGATTGGGCTCTCCAAAATCCGGAAAGAAAATTTTCTGGAAAAATACATGGCTGATTAAGGGATTTTTTTAAATGTTCCCCCCAAAAAAATGGCAACCTGACCAAAACTTTGTCATTTCCCAAAAAATTTCCCCTGTTTTAATTGTATTTCGTACTCTTTATTTAGAGTTTTAAACATACCAAAATCCAAACACACCTCTTCACATAAGATAAGCCCAAAAACATTTCAGAAAAACTGAAATAAGACCAAGAAAGGTAAAAAAATTTATGTGAAATTCAGTCAAAAGAAGGTAAATAGGGTTGTACCCTTGGGCCAAGAACAAACAACAATTTACAATTTAAAAAAAGCAAAAAACCAAAAATTTGCCCCCAACAGAGGGGTAATTTTATAAATTTTTATATAAGATAGAAATAATTCACTATAATTTTGGCTCAATATTCCCCCTATTTTTGGCTAACCTTAAAAGTTTTGGGTTTTTTAGGGAGGGAAATTCCCCAAGTATATACTAAGGGGAGGTAAAAAGGCCCCAAAGAAAAACTAGTAGGGAAAAAGCCCCCCCCAAAATTTTGCCAGGAGGTAATAGGGCCCCCAGGGGTATAGATAGGGAGGTAAAAGGACCCCCCTTAAAATAGCGATTAGGTAAAATGGCCCCCAGTATATATAAAAATTTAAAAGGGAACATTGCGCCCTTTTATACAAAAATTAGGGACCAAAGGCCCCCATAATAAAAATTAGATACCATGACCCCCGCATATATATAATTAGTACCCTGCCCCCAAAAACATGGCTTTGGGAACGGGCCCCCATAAACAATAATTAATTTTTGGCCCACATGAATATATAATTTAATATATGCCCCCACAAATTTAATAAGATATATCCCCCCAGCATAATTATTATATTAATAACGGGCCCCAGTTTTTTATAAAATAAACAACAGGCCCCATGTGTATATAAAATAATACTACACATAAAAAATAAAATTTATAAAATATAATAAAATTATATAAAATAAATAAATTAGATGATGGGGCCCCCAAAATATAATATAATATATATAAATTTATATTATAAATTTTAATATATAAAAAATATATAATATAAAATATATATAAATATATATAGAGAGAGATGGAGAGAAAAGAGAGGATAATATGTTCCCAAAAATTCATATAAATAGAAAATGGCCCCCAGTTATATATGAAGATAACATGGCCCCCATTTTCATATTTAGAAAAATATGCCCCCCAGTAACATAAAATTAATAATAGGCCCCCGAAATATATAAATAAAAAATAGGGCCTCAGTAACATATAATTAATAATACCCCCCATATACAATAATTAATAATAACCCCCCCCGTAAAAAATTAATTAATAAATTCTCCCATTAAAATAAATTAGATAAAAGGCCCCCATACTTTAAAATTATAAATAATAAAATCCCCCCCATTTAATATTTTTAATTAAAATAGGCCCCCTGTATATAAATTAGAAACAGGCCCCCAGTTAACAGCGGGTAATTGTAACAGGGGCCCCGCAGACTTTTTTTCCCCGTCTGGGGGCCGCCCCTTTCCCGCCCCTTCGTTGCTGCGGGGGGTGGCGCAGGGCCGGGGCCCGGTCCCGGGGCGCGCTCGTCCCGCGGTGCAAATAACTTACCCGCCCCCGCCCTGACCCAGTGCGCTCATCACGGCCGTCGGCGCACTCCCTTCCCAAAGGGCGCGAACGCCCATCCCTCCTCAAAAGGGCCAGTGCGCCGAATTGGCTGGTTGCCGTCACCACCCATATTTTGGGCTCCTCCTCCGCAGCCCTCTCCCGATCTTTAGTCCCCTGACCTTTAAAAAAGCGCTTGTTCCTTTTTCCCTACTGGTACCAACCGTCTTGCCCCTTTTTTCCTGACCACAACCTCTGCCCCCTGCCTGCCCTATTTGCCGTCCCTGACTATGTCTCAGCCCGCGATTCTGTACACCTTTATCCTTGGCTACCCCCGCAAGAAATCCCGCCAGGGAAACGACCGGTAGTTCCCACGCAGCAAGTCCACCCCTTGCGGGCCGGTGAAAACCGGGTTCTATTTAACCCCTTTCCCGGCGGGGCTTCCCCCATCGCTTGCGGGGGCCCACGGATCCACTACCCTGCCGTTAAGTAAAACCCGGGCCCCATGGATCCCGCCAAGGTGCCCGCCTGGTATGCGGACCTTGCCGCAGAGTCGCGCACGTCACGTCAAATTGCGCAACGGGCTCGCAGTTGGACCATTGACAGTCATTTTACGCAACTCCTGCGAACCACCCAAACTCCATCCTGACTACACCGCCCCCACCACCCCCCGCCGGGGGGCCCTAACTTGGGTTTACCGCACCGCCAAGTTTAAAGGGGGACCCAAGCAGTGCCGGGGCTTCACACCCATGCTAAAACCACATTGAATTAAAGGGGGGGGCCAGTTTCCCTACGGAGCGTTCAAAGTGGCTTTCGTGGGCACCTGCTTTCCGGGAAGGCCTTAGAGGCCCCCACCCCTGTGGGATCGGGAAAACCCTGACAACGACTGCATCCTTCCCCAGGGGTTCGCAGCGTTTTTGAGGGAACCGGGCCCCGGCATCCTCCGCCGAGACTGCCCTCCTCACTCTACCAGGGGGACTCGCATGGGAGACACGCATTCAGTTCCGCACACTACCTCAGAGTTATCTGAACAGGGTGCCTTGGCGCTACCTTTAAAAAGGGGGCTCTCGAGTTTAAAATTAAGGATGTGCGGCCGCAAGAACATCCCTCCCCCCCAGTGGGGTTTAATTCAGTGGCACCCCATACGGCGTTTCGCCGAAGGGGAGAGGGGCTCCGGGGAAGAACGAATGGACACTCCACGCCGACCTCGCCTGGCTCCCATGTTCCAGAGACAAACCACGCAACCCCTATTGAGGACCCATGCAGATCGACAAGGGACACTCTCTGAACAAAACTGGGTCCTCGGTCCCGGCAACAAATTTCCTCACTGTGGCAGTCCCGAGCCTTCCGAGGGAAATTTTCCCCCAAAGTCCAAAAAATCCGGAAATCCCCCACCAGGGTTCGTGGGAGGCGCCCTGGGTGCAAATTCCTCCTCCCACCATGAGCTGCCTGTTTTTTAATCAGGACGAATGCTGGTCTCACATTCCGACCTCCGCCTTTTTGGACTCTGGCTCGGGTGGGAACTTTTTTCATCGCTCCTTGGTGTCCCAGTACCGCTTTCCCGGGGGTCCTTGGAAAAAACCCTGGGCCTCCTCGTTACGGCGAGCTCAAAGGGGACACATACAGGCCTCACCAAACCCGCTCTTCACGTGGGGGTCCCGCATAAGGAGAAGACCCTTCTATGTCCTGCCACCTCTTCTTTCCCCTTCTTCCGACTTCCGTGGTTGTGACCCACTCTCCTACCTAACTGGACTCGGGGGAAGCATCGCTGGGGCCCCAGCTGCCTACCGTTGTCGGTGGGACCTCGCCCGGGTTTTTTTCCGCTCTCGACGCCCCCCCAACTATTTGGGCCGCCTACCCGCCGAATACCAGGGGGTTTACCGTGTCTTTTCGGGGAAAGAAGCGGAATCCTTCCTCCTCACGACCTTTTGACTCCCGATCTTACGCCCGGGACCAGTCCCCCCGGGCCGAGTCTACCCTTTTCCTTCCCGAGACCAAGCTATGTCCCCAATATATCCCGGGGAAAACCCCAGAAGGGGGTTTATACGAAATCCCCTCCCGCGGGGGCTCAATCAAACCCCGTGGGCCCAAAACTCCGCCCCCCCCCCATCGCATCCCGAACTCCTTTCATTTTCACTTCCAAACCCCCTTCCTTAACCGTTTTTTCGTAAGGGGTCCCCTTCCCCGTGGGACACAAGTATTCCCTGAAAGGAAACTTGGATTTGGGGGTCCAGGGGGAACATACTTCTCATCGAGGGAAGGGTTCGGGCCCAAGGAAAGGTCATGGACCGGGGACAAAATTCTACCGTCAACTTTTTCGAGTTCCCCCCGGGGTGGGGAAGAGGGGAGCCAAGGGGGGGACGTAACACGGCCCGAACCCTTTCCCCGGGGGTGGGCGCGCTCGCCCCCGCCCCCCCCGTGGCCGCGGGGGAGTGGCGGGACATCCTGGCCCGTCCGTGGGGGCCCCTCGCCCGCGGGGCATAATAACTTACCCGACCCCCGCTCCTGACCCAGGGGGCTCATCACGGCCTCGGGGCGCTCCCGTTCCCCAAAGGCCGCGGCGCGCCAGTCCCTCCCCTTTAAAGGGCCATGCCCCGGGAAATTGGGCTTTTTTGCCGGTCACTGACCCTATATTTTGGGTCCTCCTCCGGCAGCCCCTCCCGATCTTATGCCTCCTAGCCTTTAGAGAAGCGTCTTGTTCCTTGTTTGCCCTACCGTTACCAACCGCTCCTCCTGTTTCCTCCCACAAACCTCTCCCCTTTCCTGCCCTATTCCCCCTTTCCCCTGACTACGCCCACCCTCGCATTCGTACCACGCTTACCTTTGGGCTACCACCGCAAGCAAGCCCCCCATGGAAACGACCTGGTGTTCCGCCGCAGCAACCCCACCCGCTTTCGGGGGGCTCTGGTGAAAACCGGGTTCAAAACTTAATTCCGTTCCCTGGGTGGGCTTCCACCATCGCTTGCGGTGGCCCCAGGGGATCCACTACCACTGCCGTTAAATATGCATAAAAAAAAATAAAAATTACAGTACTCACCATCTCCTCTCCCCCAACTCCTCTGGGGGCCCTCTTCTTTCCCGGGACAGGTGACGGATGTCATGCGTACCACCCGCCTTCCGGAACCCGGGGTATTCTCAGAGCAGGGGGCGCTCCTCTCGCTCCGCGAAGCCCCAGCGTAGGCGTCCAGCCCACAGCACGGCCTGGACCCAGGGTTCGGGGCACATGCAGTTTTATCCTGGGGTTGTGTCCCGGATAAAACTGCCTCGACGGGCCCCCGCACTTTTCTAAATTTTGATCCCCGGATCTGTTTTTCTAAATAACAAGGGCACACAACCCTTTCCCAGCAGAATTCACCCTCGAACTGCGTTTAAAGATTGCTTTAAAATTACACAAATTGCACTGGGGGGCCCTTCCAATTTATTTTTCTCATGGGGGTATTACAGATATAAAAAGAAAATATAAAACAATACTTTTCCCCTTTTTAAAAAACCCCAATTCCCCAAAAAATTTAAAAAAATTAAAAAAATAAAAATTTTAAAACTAATAGTTAGTGTTTTGCCTAATAAAAAAAAATACAAGAACTTTCCGGGTTTTTTTGTAAGTTTTTTTCCCAGCCCAAACTAAAAGTCAATGTTTTAGGGATATAGAAAGCGCAGTCCAAAACCCCCTTTTTTTCCAGTATTTCCAAAAAAGTCCCTTATTTTCTTTTTTTGCCCCGGTACCAAAAATTCCTCCCTTTTTTGGGTCAGGTGTTTTTCTAATTAAACAGGGGGCTGATAAGGGGCTTTTACCTGCCATTTTGGGTTTTTTTTGACTTTCGCCTCAATTTAAAATTTATTACCCGCAAACAATTTTTTTACTTTTTTTAAAAAAGTTTAGAAATGATAACAATTATGTGTCCCCTAATCCCCAAAAACTTCCCAAAAACAGTAATTGATTACTTACTTGAAATCCTTTTTGAACAATTTAAAACAACGAAAGAAGCTTCCTGGGAATAAAGGGAGTTTAATTGAAGCGCAGTTTTAAAGGGTTTCTTTTCCCCGTGGGGCTTTTTTTTTACGCGTTTTTTATGCAGTTTTTTTTTGCAGCCAAATTTTTAACATTAATTGTTTTGGGGCCCTTTCCCGCAAAAAAAAAAATGGGATCCCAAAAAAAAATATCAAAAGGAAAAAAAACCCGTTTGAAAGCACCCTAAAACTTTCCCCCAAAAAAGGGACTGTGTGAAAGCACTCTAAGGGTTACTACCCTTTTTATTAAGTCTGCTTCTTGGAAGCCCTTGGAAAGGTGGGAAAGGTTTTTTTATTCTTTTTTTAGTGGGGCTGTTACCGGCCAATTTTTGGGTGTGTTTGCTATGCCCGGGGGGTTGTTACTGCAGGGTTTTTTCCCCTTACCCGGTGTTGCTGTTGCTCGCCGGGGGGTTGCCATTGGGGGGCCCACACCTATTAGTTTAGGGATCCACTTAAAAGCGGTCGCCATGTGGTGGCAAGTGGGTTTATACTGTTAGATCAAATAAGTATGCAAAACCCCCAAAGTCCATTTTTGTACATTTTTGCTGAGCAAGAAGTAGATCAATGTATTTTATTTGCAAGTGCGTCCCCTTATTTTTTTTCTCCTAGTGGAAAAAATTTTTCCAAAAAAAAAAACTTTGGGTTTTAGTCCGCTATTTTCCCAAAAAAAACCATTAAATTTTTTTTCTAAATTTCCCGTTTTAAAAGTAAAAATGTATATTAGGAAAGGGAAAAGTCAGAAATTTTAGAATTTAAAGTAATTTAAACCACTTTTGTTTATTTTTCTCCCCAAAAGCTGAGTTACAAAGAGCATATCTTTGTTTGGTTGTTTTTCTATTTGTGTTGTCTCCAGATTCCAATGCGATAATTTGTCCTGTTTGGTTCCATAATGTCAAGTTCTAGATTTTGAAAAGTTTCTTGTCTGCAATGTTTGCAAAGTTTCTTGTTATATCAAGCTCTAGTATACAACAAGTCTCCTGTTTAAAGCCAGTTATGTCAAGTTTAACTAAATTGTGGTTTCTTGTCTAATCTCTGACTTTAGTAATCCTTGTGAATATCAGTTTGGTGTTTGTGTAGTTCCATCTGCTCAGGGAATCTTCGGGTTCTAGAGCCACATGCTGTTTTAGGGTCCATTGTAGCTTAGGGAGATTTTTGAGGGATAGCTTCTCAGGGTCAGTTTCAGGGATAACATTAGGGCAAGGTTTAGGGGAAGATTTAGTGAAATTTAGGGCCAAATGTATGAAAACTGTTTAGGTCTAAAACTCACTTTGTTGCCCATGGCAACCAATCAGAGCTCCCCTTTCATTTTTCTAGAATACTATATGAAATGAGAGGGGTGCTCTGATTGGATGCTATGGACAACAAAGTGAGTTTTAGACCTGGACAGTTTTCATACATGTGGCTCATAGTTAGGATCAGTTATCACTATTACTGTCTTGCTTCTGAATTGAATTCACATGTAGAATCTCCATTAACCCTGTACCTGTCACTACCTTTCTCCTGTCCATTTTCTGAAAAATCTAGCAGTGATTCTTTCCTGTTTTTGACTGATACACACTTTGTTTGGTTATTTCTTGTGATGCCCCGTGTACTTCCCTGTTTGATTTTGTTTGTTGTTTGCTGTTCACCAGCATTGTTATATTATACTCTGCCTAAACACACTTGAAACGGTATCATGCTTTTACAAAGGATACAAGGAAATTGAAAATCTGTCACCCCAAACCATGGTCTACATTAAAGGGGTTGTCTCACTACAAGGATTGCTTTTTACGTTAAAGATCTTGCAAAAACAACACTTTGCAATATATGTCCATTAAGTTTATGTTCACACGGCTTAATTGCGGCACGTAAAGTACGTCCCGCAATACGCCGGGTGTTTTGGGAGTTGCGCTGATCAAAACGTACTCCCAAACCACGGTGGTGGGGGGTTGGGGTGGCAGCCCGACGGCCCCATTGACATGAATTACTCGCGGCGTGTAATCGCCGCAAATAATTGACATGTCACTTATCGGATTGTACGCGCGGGGGGACGAGGCGTAATTCATAGTTCTCGAAGTGAAACCAAGAAAACAGGACTGAGGTAAGATGAATCAATGTAGTGAGACAACCCATTTAAGAGTAAACTACTAACCTAATATTCTTTGTTGAAATACAGCATGGTCATCTCTGTAAACTGCAAGTCAGTCCTCAGACTGGTCAGCAGCTCTGTACTCAGGTGTATTCTGACCTCCCATTGGAATAAATGGAGAGTGCTGCGCATGTTTGGTCAGTTCTCCGTTCTGCACAGGGAAGTTCAGGTAGATTGTCCTTGAGACTGGTGTCACAGAGGTCAGACATTTATGGTATATCCTACCCATATGAATACATGTCTGAGATTGGAAAACCCCTTTAAAGAATATTACAAATTGATCACTTTTCTATCCACATATGACAGACTTGACATATTTCCAAAAAAACGTGCAGCATATAGGGAGCAACATAGGATCTTATCCACATAAATGGTAGTGTAATCCACCCATGGAAGAAATCTCCAACAAATCTTTCCATGGCAACCTACCCTTACAAGACACTTAGGGCCACATGTATGAAAATTGTGTAGGTCTAAAACTCACTCTATAGTAAACTATAGGCAACAAAGTGAGTTTTAGACCTAAACAGTGGCCCTTAGGGTATGTTCACATGGCGTCATGAATATGTTTTTGCAATACGTAAAATGTATTGTGTTAAATGCATCCAAAAACTTACCCTGAAGTGTGGTATGTTTTTTGATACATTTTCTGAACTGCAAAAACGTATCCATATAGTTTCTATGGGCTTTTCAATGCATAAAATGGATCAAGAATGTAAATTCTCTGAACGTATCCATTTAACGCAATGCAAAAATGACAATGTGTATTTTTCATTGAAATCAATGTAATCACACTTGAATATTGTTAAATATATCTTGGGGTCCGTTTTTCGGTACTTAAAACGTACCCAAAACATATTTAACAAACACTGTGAACATGCCCTTACTTGGACAACTGAGATCACAGGATTGCTTATACTATGGAGTTAGGATCCGGTATGAATCAGTATTCCCATGCTTGCTGCAAATTCAAAGGTTAATTGGGTTTGCTGAGGACTGCAATAAAGTATTCTAGCTAAAGACGCATGTAAAAGTCTTTGTGGAACTTCATAGTTCTCACTTCTGAAAGTCACATGCCATTTCACTAATTCACAGGTGCGACTTTCGTCATCAGAGACTTGTATAGAATATGAGTCATTTTTTAAGTGAGTACAACTACAAGCTTGCATCTAAGCATTTTCTCCTATTCAGTCTAACCTGTTATTGATGACATTTTGCATAGTTCCTACAATTCTCTGTTACAGAATAAATTCAATAATGTAGTCATTGCATATGAAATAATGTACTTCTTACTGTATATACTGTATCCACCATAACTTTTAATGGCCCCAACGATAGGATATGCCATTAAAGTCTAATAGGTATGAGCCTAAGTAAACTATCAGATTAGAATGGAGAGCCAGTCGCGTTCACGAACTATCGGAGTTGGAATATAGCCGAACACACTGCCTCGCTGTACTCAGAACTTCCATTACGAAAGGCGAGGGCATCGCCCCGACGACCGTCTCCTTTCTGAATAAGGGGGACATGTATAAGTCGCCGGGTCGGGGCGCGCTTTTCCGCTAGTTTTCCGGGGAAATTTTCGCCCCATTTATGTCGGGCCGGGCGCCGTCTACATTCCAGTAAAGTCCGCCGGACTCCAAAAGTGTTAGGCGCAGTGCGGGGCTGGGCGCTTTCGGGACTTGGCGCCGTGCGGATGCGCCAAAAAATCGTTCCGATGCGAGACAGGTGGAAAACAGCGAGAAAAAACATTTCCACATGTCGGGGAGGGTTGAATCAAAAATCGCCCTTTAAAGGCGTTTTAAAATTTCATTAAAGAGCGAA
Source organism: Phyllomedusa bahiana (assembly GCA_025379985.1). Classification (NCBI taxonomy): domain Eukaryota; kingdom Metazoa; phylum Chordata; class Amphibia; order Anura; family Hylidae; genus Phyllomedusa; species Phyllomedusa bahiana. The sequence goes on from JAODAL010025350.1 coordinate 15,837, forward strand.
ACCTTAAAAATAAAAAATACATAAAACAAAATCACTTTCCAAAAAACCTAATTCAAGAATTAGGATATTTGGAAAAAAGAAAGGAAATACCAAAATCAAATTCTGAAAGCTATTTTCATTGGTCGGGATAAACCGGCCCAAACAGAATAGGACGACATGAACCTTAAAAAATGGGAAACTATTGACCAATCAGAATCAAAAAGGGGGGACAGTTCAAAAAAAAAGTAAAAAAAGCGGGAAAAAAAAGCTGATTGGGTTTAGTGCGGGGGCTTTGGGTAGCTCAGCCAATAGAATAGGGGCGACAAGGGCCCATTAAACCTATGGGGAAACTATTGACCAATCAAATTCAAAGGCGGGCAGTTCAAAAAAACGTAAAAATCCAGAAAGGCGATTGGTTGAGATGGGGGGCTTTCTATCCCCGCCCAACAGAGCGCGAGCTATTCTCCCCTTTTAGTCTATGGAGAGATCGGCGCCATGCAATCTCGGCTTCAGCGCCGTGAGGATGGAGTATGCTAAAAAAAACTTTTTTATTAAGTGTAAAATATTTCTGAAAAAGAGTAAAACCCTTCTATAAACATACATTAATAAAACCCCTAACAACGCGGTTTGTCCCCGGGGGGACCGGGCTACATAGGAATGCAATAGAATTGTTTGGTCTTTTTTTCTCATGGGTTTAAAAGGGGTCTTGTCGTTATTTGTTGGTAAATTCCCCCTCCATATAATGGGCCACTGTCGCTTATTTGTTTGGTGGTTTATGCCGCCCCATTCAAAAGGCTTAAAAAATTTTGAATTATGTATTTCCCGGCGATTCTCTTATTGCAATTCCCCTATGTAGCCGTTTCCGGGGGAAAAACGGTTTTTCGGGGTTTTAATGATTTATTTTTCAAAAGGTTTTAGTCTTTATGTGATAATTTTTTTTTCATTTAACAAAATGTTTTTTTTTATTAATACTTCATGCCCCCCAATGGCGCTGAGCGCCGAGATTTCGTGCCCCCTTTTCTCCATAGACTAATGGGAGAAGTAGCTCGCGCTCTGATTGGCAAAGTGGACGACCCCCGCTGTAACCAAATGCTCGTTTCTCCCTTTTTTTCCCTTTTTTTTGAACTGTCCCGCCTTGGGGAATATGATTGGCAATTTTTTCCATAGGTTAAAATGGGTCCCTGTCGTCCTTTTTATTGGTCAATTCTCCTCCATGGATTAATGGGACTGTCGCCCCTTTTTTGTTGGCTGGTTTAGCCGCCCAAATCGAGAGTTTAAAAACTTTTAAATTATGTATTTTCCCGGCGTTTCTCTTATTGCATTCCCTATGTAGGCGATCTCGGCGAAAAAAACCGTTTTTGGGGTTTTAACTGATTTATTTTTTCAAAGGTTTTAGTCTTTATGTGAAAATGTTTTCACTTAATAAAAATGATTTTTTTTATTAATACTTCATGGCAGGGCGTGAGGCCGAGATTTCAGTGCGCCCACTCTCCAAGATACAATGGGAAAAGGTCGCGCTTGATTGGTGTGGACGAGCCCCGCTGCTCAACCATCGTCGTTTTGTTTTTTTCCCTGTATTTTAAAAATGTCCCCCCTTGGAATTGATTGGGTCAATTTTTTTCCATAGGTTATAATGGGCCCCTGTGCCCCTATTCTGATTGGTCAATTCTCCCCCTAGGAAAAAGGGGGCCACTGTCGCCCTATTCTGTTTGGGCGGGTTTTATGCGACCAATCAGAAGAGCTTAAAAAATTTTTGGAATTATGTTTTTTTCCGGCGATTTCTTATTGAAATTCCCTATGTAGGCCGATCTGGCGAAAAACGCGTTTTTCGGGGTTTTTAACTGATTTATTTTTCAAAAAGGTTTTTGCTCTTTAGTGTTAAGTTTTACCTTAACAAAATGTTTTTTTTTATTATTTTTCTGCCCATGGCAAACTGAGCGGAGATTTCATTGCCCCCATCCTCCCTTGTACAAGGGGGGAAAAGTAGTCGCGCTTTGGTTGGGGGTAGCCAAGCCCCCGCATCTCAGCAATCAGTCTTTTTCTGTATTTTTACTTTTTTTGAACTGTCCCGCCTTGGATTTTGATTGGTCTTTTTTTCTCCTGGGTTTTTAAAAGGGGGAACTGTCCTCCTATTTGAGGTAAAAAATTTTCCAATTTGGATTTATGGGTTTTGTCGCCTTTTCTGTTGGCTGGCTTCTGCCGCCCAATGAGGCCCCTTTCAATCAATTTAAATTCTGTATTTCCGGCAATTTCCCTTTCTATTAAAATTTCCTTGTAGTCCCGGGTCTCTGGAAAAAAAGCGTTGTTCGGGTTTTAAAGTGCTTTTTTTTTAAAGAAGGTTTCAGCGTTTATCTGATAATGTTTTTTTCACTTTAATTTAAAAATAATTTTTTTTTATATCCATGCCCCACGGCGCTGAGCAACGAGATTGCATTGGCCCCTCTTTTCCTAAGACTACAAGGGGGAAGTAGTGGCTTGATTTTTGGCTGGATAGCCAAGCCCCCGCCGCATTAACCAATCAGCTTTTTCTGCCTTTTTTACGATTTTTGAACTGTCCCGCCCTTGGGTTTTTTATTGGGTTCAAAAATTTCCTAGGCTTAAAAGGTCTTTGTCGTTTTTTTGATTGGCCAGATAGCCATGCCCCCCCGTCAACCAATCAGTCTTTTTGCATTTTTTGTTTTTAAAACGTCCCGCGTTGTTCTGATTTGGGCAATCGTTCTCCATAGGTTTTAATGGTTTACTGTCACTCCTATTCTGTTGGCGGTTTATGCCCCACCAATGGAAAAAGCTTTCAAAATTTTGTTATGTTTTCCCCGGCAATTTCCCTATCCGTTTCTTGTTTGCATGTTTAGTTTTTGGAATGTTTTTTTTTAAATTATTTTTTTTTTTTGGGGTTTCAGCTTTTTTGCACTTTTTTCCGCCTTTTAAAAAGGCGTTTTTTGGGATCATACTCCTGCTGCCGGGCGGATGGAGTTTTTTGGCGACTTCATCTGCTTCCTCGCATGTTCCGATCCTGTTTATTCGCCGCCCCCGGGAAAGCTTTAGCCAAATAAATGGGGGTCTGTGTCGGATGCGAGCGTGCACTGCGCTGTTTCCCGATCCGATGTACTGCCTGGGGGGGCGGCGCGGCGTCCACCCTGGAAGCCTCCGGCCCCCCGGGCCCATTTGCCCCCCATGCGGGCCCGCAGCAAAAGTGCGAACGCTGCGACAAACCCGCATCCTCGCCCCGGGGGGGGATTCGGGCGGGAGGCGCAGTATCGCCAGAAAACAGGCGAAAAAACCCCGTTCATACATGTCGCCCTAAGATTTCAAAGCCCCATTTTAAGATAGGAAAAGGGGTGCAGATGTGGAATTCCTCCAATCAGACTTTGGGCTACCCAATCACATGTAAAAATGTGGGGGAACAGCCTTTAAGTATTGTTTCAACTTTAATGTATATGAAGTGGCTCTTTTAATTATCTGCTTCAGTTTCATCTGAGATGTTTTCATTGTCTTGCTCTAAACTGCCTTTTCCAATTTTGAACCTGTTTTGTAATGTGAGACTGATTTATAAGGTTCGTTTCTCATTGATTGACAATACTCAGTTTTATAGTCTTAAATTTTACCTATTATGCTGCTTTCTTGTCATGTTAATTGTTTATCTTTCGGATACTGACAGTGTGTATAATTTAGATTAAGAAATGTCCTGTACCATATTTGTAATGATGTTTAAATCACAATCACCCATTAAAAAAGTATTGCATATTATAATAACTTGATTGGGAAGTTTTGTCCCTTTTGGATATTTTTTTTATTTTAACTTTGATTAAGCGTCATAACAAAAACTATATGAGGCCCGAGGAGTTTTTTTGGGCCACTGTGCCTCCTGCCCCCACACCCGATGGTGCTCCCCGCTAATCCCCCTACAACTTATACCAACTGGTGTGATAACCACCATCAAACTAACCTGTTATCAAGATTGGGCACTGGAGTTTTCCACACCTAATTGCAGCAGGGCATGGTTTGGGAAACTAAAAAGCTTAAAGTAAATGTCCCCCTTTAAATTTTTAAATTTTATATAAATAAAATAGATAAAAAGTTATACCCCAAAAATTCTTAAAAATTATGTATATTTACATTATTTTGGTCCAAAGTACACCAGAAAACTGGCGCATCCCCCTTATACTGTGCCCATAGTGTCTGAATAATACCACCAATATCAAAGCAATTGGTTATGAGTACTACTATTACATCTTTTCATCCCTGAAAAATTTAAAACCTTACACTATGAAAAATATTAAATCATACAGTGCCCCTTTTTAGTGGGAGTACCAGTTGTACAAGGTGCCTGCACCCAAAGTAAGGTTTACAGTAAGTTAATCCGGGGGATCAGGGAGGCCTTATTCTGTTAAATTGTTCCTTCTTGGAGCTTTCCCTTTTTGATGAGTTTTTTTCTCTCCCCTTTTTTTCTCATTGGTCCAGGCCACCCTGATTTTTCACGGAATTTTAAAACAAACATCTTAGACTCCCCACTTTTCCAACACTTTCCCCACTTGTCCCACCACGTACAAACTACCCCCTCCATAGTTTGCCCCCTTTTTTTTAAAGACCCCTTTTTGGCCCCCAAAAGTAAAAAAGCCCCCCAAAGGTTGGGGCTCCTGTTTGTGTATTAAGTTTTTATCTATTTCTTTGTCCCCATATAGTTGGTAAGTAAACCCCCAATATAGTAGATAGGTATAGCCCCAAAACTAGCTAGGCAGACTAGGTAAACTCCCTTCTAGGTAGGTGTATAGGCCCCTATAGATAGATACACCCCGTGTAGGTATAGTCCCCGGTAGATAAATATATAGACCCCTGTAGGTAGGTTGGCACCCTGTACATATAAAGGCCCCCTATAGATAAGTACATAGACCCCCTGTAGGTAGCCTTATATGGCCCTGTAGGTGCATATAGAGACCCTCTTTAGGTATAGCCCTTCTAGGTAGGTAGGTATATAGAGCACCTGTTAGTAGGTAGACCCCCTATAGGTATATAATCCTCCGGTAGGTTTACATGGCCCCTGTAGGACTATACATGCCCCCTTTAGGAATATACATGCCCCCTTTAGGAATATACATGCTCCCTGTAGGAATATACATGCCCCCTGTAGGTATACAAATGCCCCCTGTCGGTAAGCAACTGCCCCCTTCAGGTATACGCATGTCCCCTGTAGGTACATACATATCCTGTATACATGCCCTCTGTAGGTATACACATGTCCCCTGTAGGTATACACATTAACCTCTTTAAGTATACATATGTCCCCTGTAGTGATACACATTTCCCCTGTAGGTAAAGTTAATTACTTCCCCTTGTTCTACGGCTGAGCAGCTCAAGCTGCAAGCTTGCGCCAGGCACAGAGGCGTGACATCATCACGCTGAGATGCTACTTCGGGAGGCTTTTGATTTAGGACCCAGGAGCGCAGGCGGTGTGATTGGTACATGACGCTGCCTGTACTGCTTACTACTCTGGGCCATAGGCCTTGAGGCCCACTGCTGCAGGGTTCGGGTTCCACTGGAATGCCGGTAATCTCCCGGTGGGATCCAAACTCTGCAGTGTGTTTCTAACTGTATGCATGTCCTCGGGACCCACATACAGTTAAAGACTGCCAGTGTACGTGTCAGGCATGAAAAGTGTGGCTGTAAATCCACTATAGGTTTACAAAAATAGTTAAATACTTTAATGACACCACGGTAAAAGGATTATAAATCTGTAAATAAAACCATACATGAAGCTAAAATGACATAAATAAGTCTCATTTAATTACTAATGCAGTTGAACTTTACTTAAGAAACGATAAGAATATAACTACAACTTTAAAGGGAACCTAGTTTATGCCTCCCTTTCTGAGAACAGCACAAGCTAGTGACAGACCTGCTGTTTCCAGCACTGTGTTTCTTACTCTGTACTCTGCAGTAGTTTCAGAGCATTTAATGCCCAAATCTGGCAGTTTGCAGCCAGAAAAGAGTCCATTTTATTAATGAGCGCCTGCCGTCTTCTCCGCCGCATATTGAACGCTAGCAGAAAGAAGTGACATGTCACTTCTTTCTGGCGTATACGTCACAGGGATAATGAAAGTGAATGGGGCCGGCCGAGGGCCGCCCCCCCGGGAGCTTTAGAAGAACGTGCTGACCATCGATGTGTGAACATAATGGCTTATAGTTATAGTTTTTCTGTAATAGCATTGTATTGATAGTTTATAATAATATTTGTTGTATTGAATTTGTGCTGTTTTTACCATGTAAGGGTTAATGAACAGACGTTAGCTGGTTTCTAATCATGATGCTATTTAAGGGCAGTTTTCTTGAACACATTTTCATGGTCACGACTAAGAGCCCTTTGTAGAGGCTCGAAACACGTAAACATGTGTTTGTTGGTCTTTGGATTTTAATATATTTTATATGACAAAAAGAAATAACATTTTGAAGAATTTTGGAGTGCTGGAAAGTTCTGGTTAAGCAATTATCTACTCACCTACAGCTGGTGTTTTCCTCCGTGCGCCATTGATGTACATGGGTATGGATCCAGATGAACAAAGGACTATGATTGAGCAAAGTGGGTGAGCTGATCTTCCGTTTACTATTGCACGTCATGTGAATATACCCTAACACTGAAATAAATCCTTCATAGGATAAACACAAAGGGCGACATGTATGAAGCTCGCCGGGTCGGGGCGCGCTTTTCCGCTAGTTTTCCGTCGAAATCTGTGCCTGATTTATGTCGGGGCCGGGGTGCGCTCATACATACAATGTAAAGTCCGCCGCGCCTCGCCGGTGTTAGGCGCAGTGCGGGACTTTGGCGCAGTGCGGTTGCACGAGATTCGCGCGAGGTGTGCATGTCTTACATGCGGGGAAAACGTCCGCGCTCGCCATAGGCCAGCGTCGTGAGCGCCGAAGATTCGCGTCCAAGGGTGCACGTAATGCGGGGAAAAGTTCCCTGTCGCCTCGCCAGTTGTGGGGCACGGCGGGACATGGGGCATGCGGGACTTAGGCCCGTGCGTACTGCGCCGAAAATTGTCCCAGAGACAGGCTGGAGAAACAGCGAGAAATCATTCCACATGTCGGTTGCGGAGTATGAATCAAAAATCACCTTTTAAAGGCGTTAAACTTCTCAGAAAAAGAGCTGAAACCTTAAAAATAAAAAATACATAAAAAAATTAACTTTCCAATCTCCTAATTCAAGAATTAGAATCTAGGAACTTCGCGGGAAGTTCAGTAATTCAAAGTCTGAAGGCTATTCTCATTTTCGCATAAACGCCAATCAGAATAGAGCGACATGAACCATTAAAACTATGGAGAATTATTGACCAATCAAATCAAGGCGGGACAGTTCAAAAACAGTAAAAATCAAAAAGATGATGGTTGAGCTAGCGGGGCTTGCTAGCTCACCCAACAGAATAGGAGGACAATGACCATTAAAACCTATGGAGAACTATTGACCAATCAGAATCAAAGGGGGACAGTTCAAAATACAGTAAAAATGGCAGAAAAGAGCTGATTGGTTGAGCTAGCGGGGGCTTGGCTAGCTCAGCCAATCAGAATAGGAGCGACAAAGACCCATTAAAACCTATGGAGAACTATTGACCAATCAGAATCAAAGGCGTGACAGTTCAAAATACAGTAAAAAGACAGAAAAGAGCTGACTGGCTGAGCTAGCGGTGGCTTGGCTATCCCAGCCAATCAGAGCGCAAGCTACTTCTCCCATTGTAGTCTATGGAGAGATCGGCGCACTGAAATCTCAGCGCTGAGCGCCGAGCGGCATGGTATTAATAAAAAAAATAATTTTTATTAAGTGTAAAACATTATCACATAAAGAGCTAAAACCTTCTCTAACAATAAATCAGATAAAACCCTAACAACGCGTTTGTCGCCGAGATCGGCGCTACATAGGAAATTGCAATAGAGAGAATCGCCGGGAAATACAGTAAGTCAAATTGTTTAAGCTCTTCTGATTGGCTGGTTTATGCCGACCAATCAAATAGGAGCGAAAAGTGTCCCATTATATCCTAGGAGGAGAATTGACCAATCAGAATAGGAGCGACAGGGACCCATTATAACCTATGGAGAAAAATTGACCAATCATATTCAAAGGCGGCGGGACAGTTCAAAATACAGTAAAAAAGGCAGAAACGAGCTGATTGGTTGAGCTAGCGGGGGCTCGTCCAGCTTAGCCAATTTAGAGCTCGAGCTACTTTCTCATAGAGTTCTATGGGGAAAAGAAATTCAGAGCGAGCTCTGTGATTGGCTAAGTTAAAGAGGCGCCGTTATTTTGACCAATGGGAGAGCGATCAACGCTCCTATGGGTTTTCTAATGCAATATGAAATAAAACTGTACATGGCCGAAATCAAATGATATCCTTGGATAACGAAAATAAAGAAATAAACAGGATTTTATTGAATTAATATATTTTTTTTCGTTACCCCCATATTATTATTCATTTTATATACACATCGGGACAACTTCTGTAGTCTTATAATTTGATTTCGGCCATGTACAGTTTTATTTCAGATTATTTCAGTATACGCCAGAAAACAGGCGTAAAGCCCGTTCATACATGTCGCCCAAAGATGTGGAATTCACAATACTTTGCTGCCTTTGTCCATGGTGCTGGAGCAGGATATGCCAGTTCAGGTTTTGTTAAGGAAAGTGTGGTGACATATAAGCTTAAATATATACATAACATTATGAACACAAAGCCATACAGTGCCTTGCGAAAGTATTCGGCCCCCTTGAACTTTTTAACCTTTTGCCACATTTCAGGCTTTAAATATAAAGATATAAAATTTTTATTTTTTTGTGAAGAATCAACAAGTAGGACACAATTGTGAAGTGGAACAAAATTTATTGGATATTTTAAACTTTTGTAAAAAATAAAAAACTGAAAAGTGGAGCGTGCAATATTATTTGGCCCCCTTAAGTTAATACTTTGTAGCACCACCTTTTGCTGCTATTACAGCTGCAAGTCACTGGGGTATGTCTCTATTGGTTTTGCACACCGAGAGAATGAAATTCTTGCACATTCTTACTTTGAAAACAGCTGGAGCTCAGTGAGGTTGGATGGAGAGCGTTTGTGAACAGCAGTTTTCAGCTCTTTCCACAGATTCTCGGTTGGATTCAGGTCTGGACTGTGACTTGGCCATTCTAACACCTGGATACATTTATTTGTGAACCTTCCATTGTAGATTTTGCTTTATGTTTGGGATCATTGTCTTGTTGGAAGATAAATCTCCGTCCCAGTGTCAGGCCTTTCGCAGACTTCAACAGGTTTTCTTCCAGAATGGTCCTGTATTTGGCTCTATCCATCTTCCCATCAATTTTACCCATCTTCCCTGTCCCTGCTGAAGAAAAGCCCAAACCATGATGCTGCCACCACCATGTGTGACAGTGGGGATGGTGTGTTCAGGGTGATGAGCTGTGTTGCTTTTACTCCAAACATATAATTTTGCATTGTGGCCAAAAAGTTGGAATTTGGTTTCATCTGACCAGAGCACCTTCTTCCACATGTTTGGTGTGTCCCAGGTGGCTTGTGGCAAACTAAATGAGACTTTTTATGGATATCTTTGAGAAATGGCTTTCTTCTTGCCACTCTTCCATAAAGGCCAGATTTGTGCAGTCTACGACTGATTGTTGTCCTATGGGCAGACTCTCCCACCCCAGCTGTAGATCTCTGCAGTTCATCCAGAGTGATCATGGGCCTCTTGGCTGCATCTCTGATAAGTCTTCTCCTTGTTTGAGATGAACGATTAGAGGGACTGCTGGGTCTTGGTCGATTTGCAGTGGTTTGATACCCCTTCCATTTCAATATGATCGCTTACACAGTGCTCCTTGGGATGTTCAAAGTTTGGGAAATCTTTTTGCATTCAAATCCGGCTTTAAACTTCTCCACAACAGTATAACGGACCTGCCTGGTGTGTTCCTTGGTCTTCATGATGCTCTCTGCGCTTTAAACAGAACCCTGAGACTATCACAGAGCAGGTGCATTTATACCGAGACTTGATTACACACCGGTGGATTATATTTATCATCATCAGTCATTTAGGACAACATTGGATCATTCAGAGATCCTCACTAAACTTCTGGAGTGAGTTTGATGCACTGAAAGTAAAGGGGCCGAATAATATTGCATGCCACACTTTTCAGTTTTTTTGGTTTTTTTTTTACAAAAGTTTAAAATATCCAATACATTTCGTTCCACTTCACAATTGTGTCCTACTTGTTGTTGATTCTTCGCCAAAAAATAAAATTTTTATATCTTTATGCTTGAAGTCTGAAATGTGGCAAAAAGTTGAAAAGTTCATGGGGGCCAAATACTTTCGCAAGGCACTGTATATAGATAGTGTATGTCTTAAGATACAGATAGTTAGAAAGAAAGAAATTACCTACACGGACTTAACATAATTTCAACATTTACATTTAATTATTGTTGAATATGATTTTGTGAATGAACAAAAAGTGGGTTCATATATATGGCCTGTGTCTAGATATATAATTTCTTATTTTTCATATAAAAGTGCTCATTCTTCCATCCAGAAAAAAAAATAGACAAAAAAAGTGATACAACTTTAGTTGTCCTGATACCAAGGGCGTTGCTAGGGTCCTAAAACATCCGGGGCCCGGGCCCTTTGTGTTTTACTCAGTAGGGCTGGGTTCACACAGCATTTTTTGCGCCTCATTGTGAACTGCGGATGTGTTTTTAAAGAGAAAAAACTTCTGTTCCTGTCACTAATTTTCTGCACATTCCACACAGATCCCGTCCATCTCCTCAGCAGTCACTGTACAATGAAAATCAGAGTTGACAAATGTACTTTTTCAAAACCGCTCACCTACATATGACAGTGTAATACCTCACAAATAAGTCACCAAAACATACACCTACACATGGAGCAAATCTACCAGACGAATTGTTACTAAAAAACACTCCTACAAAACCGAGACCCAAAACTATTACTACTTGGTTCAAATAATCCTGCCAGACCATAACCAAACGCAACCCCCACATGTGACTATCAGTTGTACATATACCACCGGCATACAGTGACCATTTAGTGGTAGATACTAGTTGTATGTAGGCTCAGCAGAAATATAAGTGATTACACTGCAGTTATATTTAGTTACTCACAGGAGACGTCTTTTCTGATCAGTATCGTTCACTTTCCCTTTTCTTCTCCATCCGGTTCACACCTTCATGCTGAGTTCTCCCAGTCAATACTTGTCCCTGCAGATTTGGACACAAATATCTTAGAATCCTCATTTCCAGCAACTCTTTACTTATAGGTATATAAGTCCCTCAGTTAGGAAGGTGTATAGGTATATAAATATAGGGTCACTTAGGCAGGTATATAGATATAGAGTCACTATCAAGCAGATATATAAATATAGGGTCACTCTCAGGCAGGTATATAGATATAGGGATATTCTCAGGCAGGTATATGGATATAGGGATACTCTCAGGCAGATATATAGATATAGGGATACTCTCAGGCAGGTATATATAGATATAGGGTTACTCACTATCAGTATATATAGATATAGAGTTACTCTCTGGCAGTATATATAGATATAGGGAACTCTCAGGCAGGTACATAGATATAGGGTCACTCTCAGCTAGGTATATAGATATAGGGTCACTCTCAAATAGGTATATAGATATAGGGGCACTCAGACAGTACATAGATATAGGGTCACTCTCAGACAGGTATATAGATATAGGGTCACTCTCAAATAGGTATATAGATATAGGGGCACTCAGACAGTATATAGATATAGGGGCAGAGGCAGGTATATAGGGCCACTCAGGCAGTTTATAGAGGCACTCAGGCAGGTATATAAAGGCACTCAGGCAAGTATATAGGGGCACTCAGGCAGGTATAAAGGGGCACTCAGGCAGGTATATAGGGGCACAGGCAGGTATATATGGGGCACACAGGCAGGTATATATGGGGCACACAGGCAGGTATATAGGGGCAGATAGGCAGGTATATAGGGGCACAGGCAGGTATATAGTGGCACTCAGGCAGGAATATAAGGGCACAGGCAGGTATATAGTGGCACAGGCAGGTTTATATGGGCACAGGCAGGTATATAGGGGCACAGGCAGGTTTATATGGCACAGGCAGGTTTATATGGCACAGGCAGGTATATAGGGGCACTCAGGCAGGTATATAGGGGCACCGGCATGTAAACTCCATTAAAAAATAACAAAATTAATACTCACCTTACCTCCCCCGGCGAGCGCGCTCCTCTTCAGTCCACGCTCCTCTTCAGTCCGCGCTCCTCCGGCAGCCTATGACGGCTGTGCGCTCGAGGACAGGCAGCACCGTGATGAGGTAATTACATCGCGCCGCTGCCAGCTGAGCAGCACGGGGCCACGCCGGGTCCTCAGCGCTATGAGGACCCGGTAGCCCCGCAGTGTCGGACCCGGGGCCAGTCCGACACTGTCTGCGGGGCAGGGAGCGCTCGCTCTCTGCTCCACAGAAGCCTTTGGCTGTATGTGTGTCCGGCCAATGCACATGCAGCTGAAGGGACAGTCGGTGGTCCAGGCCCACGGCAGCGGCCTGGAGCCGGGAGGTTCGGGGCACAGGGGGTTTTATCCGGGGCCCGAGCTCCAGATAAAACTGCCTAGTGACGCCCCTGCCTGGTACTCAAAGTTAAGAGAAAATGGTACTGCAAAGAAATTTTTTTTAAAAAGTAGTAAAACATTATAAAAACTAAATAAATTAGAAATCCTACTGATCCACATAATGAAAATAACTTGTCATTTATGCCACACAGTGAATTCTCAAAAACAGCCCCCGACACCTCCACCAAAAAATAAAAAATAATAATAATGAAAAAAACGATAAGGTAAAAGACTAAGGGCTTGTCCCCATGGCAAGGTTTTCAGTCAGTTTTACAGACGGTTTTCTGATTTGAAAGCCGCCTGTAAACCGACTGTCAACCAACCTAATAGACTTTAATAGAAAATCCGCACAGCAGTCCCCACACCGCCAGTGGCCCAAAAAACCTGGAACATGTTCTTTCTTCCGCTCGGTGTTTGGGCAGAACATGAACATGTCAGTGGTTGAGGGGGACGTGGAATCTGTAAACCACGAACAGAACTGTACTGTTGAAGGGTTAAATGATGAAGACCAGGGGGCTCTTTAGACTCTGTTACTTGCCGTAGCCATTTGAAGCTCTATATGCACCCGTGGTTTTACTATATCCTGCAGGAAAGCCTTGTTAAACATTCCTTATAAGGAAAAGTTCCCTCTTCTTGACTTCTTTTAAATATGTTTGGTCTGGTTCAGATTGTTTCCTATTCCCTACATCTGACTTTATAAGAAGATCTCTATTATTCCTAGCCCTCCAACAGACCGTCACTGGAAGATCTTTAATTTTAATTATCTGCTCATTACATCCCAGTTCTCCACCAGTGATTCTTTGACCAAGCTGTTACACATGGAAACAAAGGAGTTTTTTTATTTCTTCAAACAGACAAGACTTAAATAGTTATCTTAACATCATATCTAGTTTCCCTATGGTTCTTTAACCCCATACCGACCTCTGACATACCCATAAGTCAAGGTCGGGTCGGGGTTCCCGCAACTGGACGTATAGGTACATCCTGGAGATGTGAGCTCGCAAGATCGCGGCATGGGACCAGCGGTATATTACCGCTGGCATCATGCCGCATCTCCTGCGTCTCTATAATGATCATGATAACGAAGTTGCAGGAAGGAGGAGTGAGTTCCTCCTGCCTGTGATTGGCGCAGTATGTTCCGCTACTGGTCCACTACTGGTCCGCTTACCTGACAGCTTACCTGTTTGGTGACGTCACCATGTCGGCAATGCATTGTGGGCGTGGTGATTGACAGTCGCCATGGAGACCAGTATTCAGCAGCAATGCTCTGTACTGACCTCCCTTGTAACAGTGACCTTGTAAATGTGACCTTGTAAATGTGAAAAAGTAAAAAAAAGGAAAACACAAACACGAAAAATAAAATAAAAACACATACACCACCATTTTCTCCTTTACAAAAGCCAATTGCCCCAAAAAATAAGTAAAGTACACATATTTGGTATCGCCGTGTGCGTAATGACTCACCCTATAAATATGTCATCCTAATTAACCCGCGTGGTGAACACTGTAAAAAAAAAAATAAAAGAGTCACAGAATTGCGATTTTTGTTCATCCCCCAGCACATAAAATGGAATAAAAAGCGATCAAAAACTCATATAAACACCAAAGTGGTGCCAGTTAAAGCGTCAGTTCATCCCACAGAAAAACCCTTACACAGCTCTATATACGGAAAAATAAAAACGTTATGGCTATCAGAAGGCACTTTTTTTTAAATCTTCTCAACCCAGGGAGTAAAATTAACTTGTCATGAATACTGCACGGTGAGTGCTGTTAAAAATAAAAAACACTACTAAGAATGCAGTATTTTCTTCACCCTGCCTTCCAAAAATTGGATTTAAAGGGGTTTTCCCAAGAAGTGATTTCCTCACCTAACAGGCTGATACTCCCCTTTTGAGCCTTGAAAAAAGGGGCGTTTTGTTTCTGTGTTTAAAAATAAAAAGTACCTCCTCTCTTATGTCATAGCTCCACCTCCCATGCATGCTCTTGAGGCTGTTATTCAGTCTCTTTAGTTGAGCAAACAGGTTTGGCTAAACCACAGAGGATAACTGTATTGTGCACAAGCTATACTGATTTTGTTTTATTCCTCTTATCTGCTCAGGAGTTAAGATAAGCTCTGAGCAGGCAGCGTTCACTGACTACAGACAGGAAGGAGGAGGGAGGAGGAGTGAGCGTCTGCATGTTTACTCACTTAATTACATTACAACCAGCGGATTCTCTATACGGCAGACACAGGCTCTGACACAGAAACAAAGCTAGTGAAGATGCCCAGTAACACAGATTTTTTTCTCCCCTCCCTTCAAAGCTCGTTCCTGTGTCCTGCCATCAAATAAGAAGTGTAAACAATGCAAGCCAGATCAGCTCCTGGTCATAGCTAATGTAAACAGTCAGGAAACTAAGGGCATCTAAGTCTACAGCTCTCAGAGGCTTCACTTTTTTTAATCACATATATTTAGAGAAATGATTAAATACTCATTTTGGAGGATCCCATTAGATCGTCAACATTAGATCATGGCAAAACCCCTTTAAAAGTGATCAAAAAGCCCTGTCCCCCCAAAAATGATACCAATAAAAACATCTAATCATCCCACAAAAAACAAGCTGCTATACAGCTCTGAACACAGAAAAATAAAAAAAAAGTTATGGCTCTCAGACTATGGCGATGCAAAAAACATGTTTTCCTTTTTGAATAAAAGTGTTTTTATTGTAAAAAGCAGTAAAACATAAAAAAAATATACAAATTGGGTATTGCTGTAATCGCACTGACCTGGAAAAGACAAACAAAGCACAGAGACCGCTCACCTACTTTGTAATAGTCCCAACGGTGTGGTAGAGCTGGACATAGCCAACGCCCAATGGTATGAGGTGCAAAAAGAAAATAAGTACAGTATATCCGCTACATATCCACCGCAAAAAATGCCTTAAAATAAGCTCATTTTATTAAACATAGTATATTAAAAACATATGCTATATGGTAAATACTGACCCATGCAAGGAAAGGCTATGAAAAACGCAGCTAAGAGGTCTGCTGCTGCTGACGTGTTTTGGAAACAAGTTCGTTAGTCGTAGCCATTCAATAAAGTACTGGGATCAGCACTGAGACGTGAAGGGTTAAGAGCAGTCGGATCTTCTAAAACATCCATCTTTTTATTAAAGGCATCTTTAAAATTCACAGCAGATTAGCTGAACAAACATGAAAACAGGAGACCACAAGATGGGGTGGACGGTGGATGGCTCTGACCGACGCGTTTCAGGTCACATGACCCTTACTCATGGTGACGTCATCCTCACCACACCACATTTAAATAGACAGACATGATTAAAAACACCTGAAAGCATGGTTCAGATCCTGAATCATGCAAAGCGGATTATCTGTGTGTAAAACCTGGTTATTAACCCTATATGCTGGCCACTAATAATGGTATTGGATGTCTTGGAGTACATTCATTCCTTTAGGAATACGTGTATCCAAATAGAAGATCCACCAAGCCTGCCGTGCTAAAAGTTTTTTATGTAAGTCTCCACCTCCGGAACTAAATTTAATTTAAACCTTTCTTAACCTTTTCACCGAAAATTTAAAACTCATTTTAAACTCTGATTTTTTTAAGGGTGAAGTGTTTAATCCCAAACAAAAACATTTTAAAAATCATTTTTTTCCCTAATAAATTTAGGTGTCTGCGGAAAGGGGTTTTGAGAGATCCTGGGGGTGCAACCACAAATTGTTCTCAAACACAAACCGAAATTTAAACCCAAAAAATTTGAAAAAAATTGGTGTTGCAGTTTATGAAAGTTTTTTTTTTTGAAATTTTTGTTGTTGCTAAAGGGGGTGAACGTGGTGGTTTTGGGGTAATGTATTTGGGCAGGTGACACATAAATTGTGTCCAAAACCCAAAACAGCCAGGGGGCACGGACAAGTTGTCGTGTATTAAAAATTAAAGACAGAAAAATTTGGGAAAGAGACACAAAAAATCCGATGGGGGGGGCCTTGCTTGATGTAAAAACGAATTTTATTTGCAATACATTTTTAAAGGGGGTTTTTTAACATATGGGTATTGGAAGATTTTTTTTTTAACTATGTTTTACATTTCCCCAAAATTTTGGTACTATTTTTGGTAGAGAACGTGATGGCATTATTGTTAAAATTTTCGAAAATTTTAAAATTTTTTTTAGAAATAAATCTGACCTTTCAATGTTATTTTTACTTTTAGAATGGCTTTGTCCAACATTTTAAAGGTTTGTAAAAACCCCCTCTGCAAAAGGGCAAACCTTTAAAGGCCCTTTTTGTTGGTCCAAAAAATTTTCATTTTTGGGAACAATTAACGTTTTTTTTCATCCGGGGCAAATTGGATGACATGGGGGGGATACATAAATTCAGCTCTTAAAAATGGAATTCCTGTACATATTTTTACGGTATGGTTTAACAATAATAGTGCTTTTCCCCCACTACCAATTAACGTGACATCTAAATAATCTATAAATTTAAATCTAAGTTTTGGTTGGGTTTGTTGAGCGATTATTAAAACGACAAAAAATTTAAATCGGCACGGTTTTTTAAAGTTGATCGGGGTTTTTTTTCCCCATTTCCCCCCAAAAGGGGGCGATAATTTAAAGGTTTAAAAACTGGGGAATAAACTTTTTAAAATCGCGCCATTTTCGGCGCTTTCCGTCCCTTTTTGAATCCCGCAATTTTGGGAGCACCACAGTGTATTGATAGGGGCCAAAAAAACCTTTTTTTATCCTTTTAAAAATTTCAGAACCTGGTTTTTTTTCACTTTTTTCTTTGGCCAAACTTTGGGTTTATAGAGACAAACCTTTCACTTAAAAATTTTAATCCAGGGGAATTTTTTAAATCACCACAGGGTGTATTGATAGGTTCCAAAAATACCTTTTATTTATCCCCAAACATTTTTTATAGCGGTTTTTTTTTACTTTTGGTTTATTTAAAACTTTGTTTGATAAGGAACCCCTTTCACTTAAAATTTTTAATCCAGCAATTTTTTTAGT
Organism: Phyllomedusa bahiana; assembly: GCA_025379985.1. NCBI lineage: Eukaryota > Metazoa > Chordata > Amphibia > Anura > Hylidae > Phyllomedusa > Phyllomedusa bahiana. The sequence continues at coordinate 33,455 of JAODAL010025350.1, forward strand.
CACCACAAAAGGGGTTTTCTGATAGGCCCCCAAAAAAACCCTTTATTATCCTATACATTTCAATACGTGTTTTTTTCACTTTTGGGGGGCAGGCCACTTTGTTGATAGAGCCCCCCCTTGCAGTTAAATTTTAAAACAGCAATTTTGGGAGTCACCACAGGGGTATTGAAAGGTGCCAAAAAAAACCCTTTTCTTTTTCCGTATACATTTCAGATTTCGTGTTTTTTTCACCTTTTTGGGGGGGAAGGGCCCTTTCCCTGATGATAACGAATGTTATTTTTGCAAAACATTCTTTTTAAATTTTTTTATTAAAAATATAGGATTGGAAATGTTTTTTTTAAATATTTTTTACGATTTGCCCATTTGCGGTTTTTTGTAAAGAACAATATGTAGGTTTTCAAACCCCATATTTTTTACACTGTAGATGTTTTTAATTTGTCCGCAAACCCATCAAATGAAATACAAATGTCCTAATCATCCCCCCAAAACACTTCTTATGTTGAGAGAACATTTGCCCTCCTGGCTTTCTGAGACTGATTCAGCCAATCAATTCAATGTTTCATTTTCCTCCAAATCCTTCTTCATGATTAGGACAGACTCCCCTGGAATCAATGATGCGACCCCATAGTGACTTCCCAGCCCCCAGAAAATTTTAAGTCCTCAAAATTGTTGCAATTTGTGACCAGCCCTGAGCCCTTTTTTGACACTACATAACCACACAGAAATCACCTTTTTCAATATCAGATTTTTTATGAGAAATTTGGAAGCTCTTCTGATTGCCTTCACCCTAATGGGGGGTAGAGCAAGTGCTCCACGTTCAGCCATCTTTTAACACGGAGGTCCAGCTGCCCAGGCCAGACTACATGGGTGCGTGAGAGCCCAGGCTAGCGTTCTGTCATCTATAACACACAGATCATGCAGCCAGGTCCGGAGTTACAGTGGGTGCAGGTGAGAGCTCAGTTGCTAAGAGCGTCTGTCTTCTATTAAACACGCAGTCAGCTGCAGGGCCGGAGTTACGTGGGTGCTGAGAGAAGCCAGACTGCGTCCTCATTCTATTAACATAACACGGTATAAAATGTCCTTATGACGCAGCAAACGAAAACTGTCGTGCTGACGCAGAGTTGCGGAAGCGGAAGTGTGAGGTAAGACCACCAGCCTTCCCAGTACCAGTCAAGAACTGGGTATGCGCTTGCCCCTCCAGTATGATTCGGACCAATTGAGCTTCACTTTGAAAAACTGTGGTTAAAGCTCCTGTTCCATCCCAGTGCCGCTTTTTCTTATGGCATTCTTTTTCTTCATTTTACACAACGTGCTGAGGAAATTGTCTCTGTTCTTGTCTCAGTCCGTTGCTCATACTCCAGTCCTCTGAATATCCTACACTGGTCAAGTCTTCCTGTACCCAATCCCTTGTACAATTCAGAGGAATTTTTTTAACCAGCTATATTGTAACATGCGAGTTTTTTAGTATTAATTCTAGAAAACACTTTTTAAAATAGGATGGAATCCCACCATGTCTTTGTTTCTCTTTTTTAATTGTAGTAAATGGTTGGTCTCAATACAAGGATTGCTAGCTAAGTTAAAGATCTGCAAAAAACAAGTCATTTTTGCAATATGTGTCCCCATCTAACATGGGTCCTACCTATTCCTGTTTCTGACAGCACCATCACCCTTTGAGCCACTCTTTACAATTGTGAAGAACAAATGGTCTGTTAGAAACCACCATTTTTTACAATAGAACTGTAGTCTAAAGCATTTCAACAGCAAAATGCCCCCAAAAATTCAAAACATGACCCATGAGACACTTTTGACAAATTGTGAAGACAAACGTCGTTAGAAACAAAACATTTTTTATAATAGGAACCAGTAGTATTGCTGCATTTCAAAGCACATGACCCCAAAAAATTATAAAAATGGCTCCACACCCACTGTGTAAACATAGTGTGAGGGGAGAAATGCCATTAAAAGACACATTCTGTTCCAAAGGACCATGATTATTGCTGTATCTCACAGCACCATGACCACCAAAAAATTATAAATATGAACTTTCTCCAGCCCTATTAAAAATTGTGTTTGGAGAAAAAGCAATTAGAGCCACATTTTCAGTTTCCAAAAGACCACGATATTGCTGTAATCTCACAGCAACATACCTCAAAACCATTGACAATGCGAAAACTTCTAAAGATAAAGTGAGTAAGATGGAATATCGTGTTGTCATGAAACCTTGCTGTCTTTTATAGTCCTCCACAACCGCAAACCAGAGCAGATAAACTGTTGGGAACTGAGAATAAAAATAGCAGTAAGAAATGGATCATTTAAAAAAAAACATATTTTCAGAGTCCATTTCTGTTGAGAGGAATGTGAAGTAGACCGGCAACTAATCGTGACCACGGCAATTGGGGCCACAACATCCAGTAGTCCATGCCTGAGTTCATCTGAAGAAAGGTCAAACGATCCACATTATCTGTGGAAAGCCGGGATGGCGTTGTTCTGTAATGACTCCTCCTGCTGTGCTGAAGTCACGCTCAGATATGACGCTGGCGCTGGGGCAGGACAACACCCTCTATGGCGTGTCGAGCGAGCTCGGCCATGATCTTCTATATTTGTATACCCAAAGTCCTAAATTGGGCTCCGAACACATAAAAAACATCGGTGTTGAACGCAGATAGAACGTGCACCACGATCTTACGCTGGTCTCTGTGTGGTTGTATGTGTGCCGGCATTGCATGCATTTGGTGAGGTGGTAAATAAAGATTGCCAGAGGTCACCCATAGGCTTCGGCCACCTTCCCTGCTGCTGCTCGCCGCACGGCTACTTGGCACTCTACTGCAGTCACTTCTCTGACGTTGTTCCACCGTGAACATTTGAAGGAACGTTGAAGCAGATGCAACAGTTTCTCCCAGTTGATCAATCAGCAAGTCCTCCATTTCCTGCATTTTACACTCTATATGGGTGGGTGGAAAGGAAAGTGCGAGTTTTATTTGTACAGGGGATCCAGAAGGGTGGCCCACCCAATAACTGTTGTTCATTTGATGGCCTTAATCGAGGATCATGTTGGAGGAATGAGCCTCCAAGCACTCATGTGAAGAGATGAGCCTTGATTTCCAAAGCCTCTGGTCGAGGGCACTAGCAAAACTCATCTCCTCAACGACGATCTCCAGTAATATCCTCCTCCCTCCTCCTCCGCATCCTCCGGCACAGCTTCACACAGCCCCCTGCCTTGCCTCAGATATGCACTCCTGAGAGCTGAGGCGCCTCCTTCACTAGCCCTGGACCCCGAACCACTGCCTAAAGACGACCAATAAAATTGAGAAAACTGTTGTGCCTTGTGCTTTTGACGGAGAGAAAGGCTCCGGTCCCATCCTGTGTCCGTCTCCCTCCTTCCTCCGTCGCTGGCGGGACCTGATGTTTCAGAGAGTCCAACGATCGTTCCAGAAACTAAGAATCACCACAATGCTCATGCAGACAAGGCATCCGTCCGCATCTGAACCCATGGTTTGGTGTCTTCTTCAAAACTGGCAAGGGATGGTGCAGAGCTCTTGTCACCTGCCTCCACTCTCTGTGCTCAACACCCGAGTCCGCAACCACTGCTTGTCAGGCCATTTGTCACTTCGTACTTGTAATGGCATTGTTCTGCAGCACAACAATCGATGGAGCATGTGGAGGGTGATACCACGTGTTGCCAACGTCAACAATGAGACGGTTGACGGGGAAGGTCCGAGCTGACCTGCAACCAGCCAGGTGGGACGAAAGCATGGAGCAAAACGGCGGAAGGGCGAACTCAGACTCGACCTTCCTCAGCAGGCAGTCCAGACCCAGTTAGCACTTTAGAAATTTCTGGACGACGAGGTTTCATAGACATGTGCTAGGCAAAATGGGATGTGCTCCACCCTACCCGATCTTAAGGGCGGCCAGCAGATTTGGCCCGTTACGCTCACCACCTATGCCTGGTACACAGGTTCTATGTCACACCAGCCCAGCGCTCGGCAGTCTCGTTGCGAAGAAGCCCGTCCACTAGATCCAGACCTGTGTTGGAACGGTCTCCAAGACAGATTAATTTCACACGCCGACGCCTGGTTTCTCTGGCACGTAATGCCACCAGAGGACCTTTGGGGGAAAGAGCCCGCACCATCGCTGCGGTTTTTGAAGAGCGTGCGCCGAGCCTGAGAGCCACCGTCACCCCCAGAGACATCCACCCAGCTCTACCCAGTGAGCAGTCCACAGAGATATAGCGGCGGCCTTGGCCGTGCTACTAGTCCTTGTGTCGGATGGTGAGATGGACCTTTTCGGGCACAGATGCAGACAATGTGCTTGAACTTTTATATACATGTGGCTGGCCAGGGCAGGGACGGCTTTCTGGCAAAGAAAATGCCTCTCGGCAATCTGATATTGGGGCCAGGCAAGGGCCATGACATGGCGAAACCATCTGTGGTCCACCAGACGGAAAGGCCACATTTTCCCAAGGCCAAAAGCCTGGAAATGCCGACATTCAGGCTTTAAGGCTTTGGGAATGGTTTGTGTTAAATGTTTTCTTCTGCTCCAAACCTGGAAGTACAGAAGGCTGGCTGCTTAGACTGGCCACTGTACGGCGTGCAGTTACGACAAACTGGCGGAGGAGAAGGGGGTAGGATGGTGCTCTGTGTAGCTGTGGTACTCTGGGCGATGGTGGAGGCTGAAGCAGAGGCTGAATCCCTGATCATGACTCTGAGAGTCTTGGGCAGCTGAGGAACGCATTGGTGTGGCGGAGAGGAGTGAGGGGGACAGAGAGTGTTAACAGTGGTTGGAAGCCCCGCGTCGGTCTGGCCTTTTTTGGCCAAGTGTTGCCTCCATTTCAACTCATTGCATTCGCTGCCATGTGACTAGAACATGTTGGTGGTGGTTAAACACCTAAGATTCGTTGCCTCTATTTATATGCGTTAACGGCAAAGACGGCATATGACATCGCTGGGTGAATCAGAGGTCTTGCTCAAAGGACTGGCCCAGGCTTGAGAGATCCAGACCTATTTGACGGCGATAAGCGAGGAGGGGGTTCCGTCTGACCGTCCCGGCTGGCGGATCATATCAGCGGACCTACTGTGACCGCCCTCTCCCTTTTTGAGGCGGGACCCGTATTGACACTACCCCATCTTCTTCCTCCTCGTCCATTGATGAAGCCCTCGCAAGCAAATTCTGCGAAAAGACCACGATGGATCCGCAACTACCCCGTCATCATCATCATCAACACAGGGACTTGGTCGTCCTGACTTTCTTCTGCATCCAGGAGCTGCGCTACAAGCAAGCGGCACGCAAGCGTATGCCGACCGCCCGGAATTTTGCGATCGACCGCTTCCTTCTCCTCCTCTGTATGGCATCAGTAACTGGTCCGACAGAGCAGTACAAAATCATCCTCTTTGGCCTCTTGATCTTTTAACATGCCTTCTGACCCCAACCGCATTTTGTTCCATCAAAGAGGCTTCAGAAAAATTGGAGTTGTCCACAGTGGTGGGTACACGAGTATACATTGGGCTGCCTTCACTTCATGGTTGGAACGAGATGATGATTGATGCTGAGGACATTTGGGTGCCGTGACTGGAGTACGAGGAGGTAAGACTGCAGGATCAGTTGCATTAACCACTGAAGAACAGATGTGGGCGACACTCGGTTTGTTACTGAGATTCACAAGGGTCCTGAACACAGCGATGACAGGACCTGACAGTCCTGCAAACCAATATGATCCGCTGGCATCGTGTTGTCGCAACCACTGAAGAGCACCTTCTCTCGTACCTCTAACTCTATGTCCTAACCCCCCTCTTTTGCTCGCTTACCACCTGAATTCACTACATGTTCAGAAAGATAAAAATTTGAGAAGGTATGGAAGAGTTTTGGAAAGTCTCTTATTAAAAAGACGCAAATCACAGCTATTCCTAAAATCCCTCAAATTTAAAACAAAAAATTGCTGGAATCAAAATTTAAGTGCAAGTACCTCTATCAACAAAGCTTGCTGACCAAATGTGAAAAAAAAAACACCTATCTGAAATGTATATAAACGGATATAAAAGGTATTTTTGGCACCTACAATACACTGTGTTGACTACAAAATTGCTGGATTTCACAATTTAAAACTGCAAGGTGGCTCTATAACAAAGCGGCCTGCCCAAAGTGAAAAAAAACAGGTAACTGAAATGTATAACGGATAATAAAAGTGGTATTTTTGGCACCCATATCAATACACCTGTGGTGAACACAAACATGCTGGACTTCAAATTAAAACTGCACGGTGCTTCTATCAACAAAGCTGGCCTGCGCCAAAGTGAAAAAAACACGTATTGAAATGTATACGGATAAATAAAAGGTATTTTTTGCCACCTATCAATACACCTGGGTGACTACAAAATTGCTTTAACTTCAAATTTAACTGCAAGGTGGCTCTATCAACAAAGCTGGCCTGCACCAAGTGAAAAAAAAACAAGTATCTTAAATGTATACGTCACGGATAATAAACGGTATTTTAGGCACCTACAATACACCGTGGTGACTACAAAATTGCTGATTCAATTTTAAGGTGCAAGGAACCTCTATAAACAAAGCATGACTGACCAAAAGTGAAAAAAACACTTATCTGAAATGTATACGGAAAATAAAACTGTATTTTTGGCACTATCAATACACCTGTGGTGACTACAAATTGCTGATTCAAATTTAAGTGCAAGGTACCTCTATCAACAAAGCAGACTGACCAAAGTGAAAAAAAACTATCGAAATGTATACGGATAATAAAAGTATTTTTGGCACCTATCAATATCACCAGTGGTGACTACAAAATTGCTGAGATTCAATATTTAAATATCTGCAAGGTGGCCTCTATCAACAAAGCTGGCCTGCACCAAATGAAAAAAAACCACGTTAACTGAAATGTATACGGATTAATAAACCGGTATTTTTGGCACCTATCAATCAAACCTGTGGTGACTACAAAATGCTGATTTCAAATTTAAGAGCAGAGGTATCCTCTATCAACAAAGCTTGACTGACCAAAAGTGAAAAAAACACTTATCTGAAATGTGTACGGATAAAAAACGGTAATTTTTGGCAGCCTATCAATACACCTGTGGGAACAACAAATTGCTGGCATTCAATTTAAGTGCAAGGTACCTCTATCAACAAAGCTGACGGACCAAAAAGTGAAAAAAAAACACCTATCTGAAATGTGATACGGATAATACAAGGTATTTTGCACCTATCAATACACCTTGGTGACTACAAAATTGCTCTAATTCAAATTTAAATAACTGCAGGTGGCTCCTATCAACAAAGCTGGACCTGCGCCAAAGTTAAAAAAACCCGTATTCTGAAATGTATACGTACAATAAACGGTATTTTATGGCACCTAACCAATACCACCCTGTGTGACTTACAAAATTGCTGATTCAAATTTAAGTGCAAGTATCCTCAATCAACAAAGCTTACCTGACCAAAAGTGAAAAAAAACACGTATCTAAATGTATAACGGATAATGAACGGTATTTTTGGCACCGTATCAATACACCTGTGGTGACTACAAAATTGCTGTAGGATTCAAATTTAACTGCAAAGGTGTCTCTATCACAAAGGCTGGCCTCGCCAAAGTGAAAAAAACAACGAATCTGAAATGTAATACGGGATAAGAAAAGTATTTTTGCACCCAATCAATACACCTGTGGAGACTGCAAATTGCTGATATCAAACATAACTGCAAGGTGGCTCTATCAACAAAGCTGGCCTGCGCCAAAGTGAAAAAAACACGTATCTGAAATGTATACGGATAAGAAAAGGCATTTTTGGCACCTATCAATACACCTGTGGTGACTACAAAATTGCTGGATTCAAAATGACAGGAAGCGCCGAAAATGGCAATATTAATAGATTATTCGCAGATTTTAACCTAAATTATCGCGTGATCGAAAAAATCCGATCAACATAAAAACCGTGCCGATTTCAACTTTGTCGATAAAAATCACTCAACACTACCAACCAACAGAGATTTCAAAGTATAGATTATTTAGATGTCACATTAATTGGTAGTGAGGGAAGCACTATTATTGTTAAACCATACCGTAAAAATATGTACAGGAATTCCATCTTAAGAGCTGAATCATGTCATCCCCCCCATGTCATCCAGAATTTGCCTGGATGAACAAACGTAATTGTTCTAATAATGAAGATTTTTTGGACCAACAAAAGGCCTTGAAAGGTAGACTTATGCAGAGGGGATATACACCTAAAATGTTGGACAAAGCCATTCTAAAAGTAAATAACATTGAAAGGTCAGATTTATTTCTAAAAAACATAAAGTTGCGAACTTCAACAATAATGCCATCACGTTCTCTACCAAATATAGCTGCCAATTTAGGCAAATCGTAAACATAGTTAAAAAAACATCTTCCAATACTATATGTTAATAAACAAATTAAGAATGTATTGCAACATAACATTCGTTATACATCACGCAAGGCTCCCACCATCGGATCTAGTGTCTCTCCAAGTTTATTCATGTCTAATGTTAATACACAGACAACTTGACTCAGTGCCACTGGCTGTTTTGGATGTGGACACAATATATGTGTCACCTGCAAGTACATTACCAAAACCACCACGTTCACCTCCTTTAGCAACAACAAAAGTTTCAAAATTAAAACTTTCATAAACTGCAACACCAATTTTGTCATATATTTGGTTAATTGCGGTTTGTGTAGAGAACAATATGTAGGTTGCACCACAGGATCTTTCAAAACCCGTATCCGCAGACACCTATCTGATCTAGGAAAAACTGATCTTTTAAAGTGTTCTGTGGTATCTAAACACTTCACCTTAAAACATCAGAGTGATATGAGTTAATTATCGGTGATAGGTATAGAGAAGGTTAGTAATTCAGTACGAGGTGGAGACTTACATAAAAAACTTTTAGCACGGGAGGCTTGGTGGATCTTCTATTTGGATACACGCATTCCTAAAGGAATGAATGTACTCCAAGACATCCAATACCATTATTAGTGGCCAGCATAAGGGTTAATAAACCAGGTTTTACAACACAGATAATCCGCTTTGCATGATTCAGGATCTGAACCATGCTTTCAGGTGTTTTTAATCATGTCTGTCTATTTAAATGTGGTGTGGTGAGGATGACGTCACCATGAGTAAGGGTCATGTGACCTGAAACGCGTCGGTCAGAGCCATCCACCGTCCACCCCATCTTGTGGTCTCCTGTTTTCATGTTTGTTCAGCTAATCTGCTGTGAATTTTAAAGATGCCTTTAATAAAAAGATGGATGTTTTAGAAGATCCGACTGCTCTTAACTCTTCACGTCTCAGTGCTGATCCCAGTACTTTATTGAATTTCTAATATGGACGGATAGCATCCAGGACCGTGCACGGACTTGTCGAGAGGATTGGCGTTCCACGCTGCATCAGGTGAGCTGTCCATCATTGTTTGAATTTATCCTTAGCCGTAGCCACTCCACTATGTATAGCAGGTGTTTAAATAATACCAAGTACAAATCACATGGTCAAAAACCTCCAATTAACATAAAAAAATATACTAGTGAAAACTAGTGCGAACATACTAATAATAATACATAATGTCTTGTTTTATATTCAAACCAACAGGTACTCTGGCATTAAGCTGAAAAATCCAGTGCGATTCCTTGATTAGGAGTTTCCTAAGTAGGTCACCGCACCCCTGACTTTTTTGACTACTTTCTCGATGCCCTGAAAAGAAAATGAACTTACATCACCATGGTGAATTTCAGAGAAATGTCTCGAGACCATTGAGATACCCACAGTATTACTGGAGGAATCAGAAAGATGTCTTCTGATCCTGATTTTTAAAGGGCTAGAAGTACACCCTAAATTTTGTACTTTACATGAGTTACAATTAATAACGTATATTACAAATTTACTATTACAATTAATGAATCTATTAAGGTTATAGATTTTACCAGCAGCAAAAGATATGAAATGGTCCGAATTGGTATAAAACTGACACGCGGTAAACTTCTTGTGCCTGCATTTAAAAAATCCTACTGTATTTAACCATGACTGTTCTGTTGAATTAGTACTAAATAAACTGGGTGATCAAATTGACCCCAAAGTAGGTGCCTTTCTTGAGACAAATTGAATTCCTGATTGTAAGACTGTATGTAGATCCTCGGACATATGTAATAGAGGAAGATTTTACTTAATAATGGAAGCAACCTCTTTATATTGTGGGCTAAATGTAGTAGAAAATGTGATCTTATTTCTCCTGATATCTTTTATCTCACGACTCTCTCAATAAATCTTTCCTATCTATTGCTCTAATTTAATTGCTGGCAATATTAAGATCTAATACACTATAGCCTCTATGGGCCACATGTATGAACCTTTTTAGGTCTAAAACTCACTTTTTTGCCCATAGGTTACTAGGGGCAAAAGAGTGAGTTTTAGACCTAAACAGATTCATACATGTGGCCCTATGTCGTAATCTTTCTTTAACAGCCTGTTCACACTGTATAAATTGAGAGTCGTTTGTGCAATTTCTGCGTGTCCTAATTAACTCACCATATGGAATGTTACTAACAACATGGCCAGGGTGACAAGAATTTGCCAGAAGGATGGTGTTTCTGGCCATATTTTTTCTGTAAGGGGACACCATAACATATTCACCTACCTCACCTAAATGTTACATCCGGAAAATAAAACTAGCATGTCATTTATACCACACAGTGACCAATGTAAAATATAAAAAAAACACCACCAGGATTGCTGTTTTTTGTTCAAAATGCCTCACAAAAACCTTAATAAAAGTGATCAAATCGTCATATGCGCCATAATGGTATCAATAAAAACATCAACTCATTCTGCAAAAAACAAGCCCATAATAAGCTCTGTATACAGAAAAATAAAAAAGTTATGGCTGTTGCTGTTATTGTTAAACATGTTCAGACAGATGGAAATATGCCTAGGACTTCACCTAGCTGGATATGACTCTGATCTTCTCAAACATATTAAATATTGCTTAAGAGAATGTGGTCACTCATATCTGTTTGTATAAATGTGATTTATCATTGTGACAACATTCTGCCCACAATATGTATATTGTTTTTCTGTCATGCCATTTATTATGTCTGTATCGCTTTGCCGAGGTACAATAAAGCTTTTTGAATAAGAAAAAAAAAAGTTATGGCTGTCAGACTTTAATGACATAAAAACGCAATTTTTTAGAAACGCATTTCTATTGTGTAAAAGTAATAAAACATAAAAAACTGTATAAAATTGATATAATTGTACCGACCCACAGTGTAAAGTTATCCTGTCATTTATCCCACACAAAGAACACTGTAAAAAAGAAGCCCAAAAAACAATGGTGGAACTGCGTTATTTTCCCCTCATTTTCATGGCCCAATGCTAAAAAAAACTATGGAACACCTGTGGGCCAAAAATGCACAATACACCCCTAGATGAGATCCATGAGGGGTGTTGAATCCGAAATGGGACGATTTCTGGAAGGTTTCACCTGTTCTAGTACTTTGGGGGCTTTGCAAATGCAACATGGCACCCACCAAAATCTGCGTTCCAAAAGCCAAATAGCGCTCCCTCCCTTGTACACCCTGTCATGCACCGAAACAGCACCCATATATAGGGTACTGCCAAACTTGGAAGAAATTGCATAAACACAATTTGGGATGCTTTTTTTCCAGGATTCCTTGTAAAAAGTAAACATTTTCAGCTAAATTTGCAGATTGGTTTTTTTTTTTCATTTTCGGAGCCTAATGCTAAAAAAATCTGTGAAACACCTGTGGGGTCGATATATTCACTGCACCCCTGGATATATTCCTTAAGGGGTGTAGTTTCCAATATGGGGTCTTGTTAGGGGAGTTTATTAAGTTTTGTCCGCAAACCTGAAATGGCGCCTAAATAAAATCATAATGAAAATGAGACCCCAAAGTCCAGTAGGTGCTTCTCCTATTCTGGGGCTTGTGGTTGAGCCAAATAGCGCACTAGAGTAACCTATGGCATATCTCTAAAAGCAGCAGAATCTGGGAAATTGATGTTTAGTTTCATTTACCTGGTCACAGCTACCGTGTTCCAGTGATTAATGGATAAAAATTTAAAATCTGCAAAAAAAGTGAAATTTTGAAACCTCCACTTTGCTTTAATTTCTGTGAAATACCTAAAGGGGTAACAAACTTCCTAAATACTTTTTTAAATACTTTAAGGGATCTACTTTCTTAGATGGGGTCATTTATGGGCGTATCTAAGATACAGGCCCCTCCAAGCCAAGTCAGAACTGGACTGGTCCTGTAAGGGACAGTCAGGGGCACACGAGAAGACACAGACAGATTGAGGCCATGATGCTGGTCCCAACCACTGTCCCTGCCTCTTGGGGTACCCGACTCCTTACTAGGTCGGCCCCAACCAGAAGACTGAGAGCTACTCTGAGCCAAGTAAGACACAAGACGCAGACGGACAAACACAGAACAAACAAGGGAAGACACGCCAGGTCAGCAACGAACGGGCAGCGCAGTACAGAAACAGGCGACAGAAGAGAAACGAGAATCCAAGCCAAGGTCAAAAGGTACAGCAGAATCCAAGCAGAAAACCAGCGACCTATAGGCACAGAGGAAACCATATAGCAGGCAAGGAAGAGAGGAAGCTGAGTCCTTAAATAGGGAACAGGAGAAGGTAGAACAGAAGTGATAGGTAAACAGGAATGTCAATCAAAAAGGAACAGGTTAACCAAACAAGTGCTGGAAGATTCCTAGCCATCGGCGTTGGCCAGGAATCAATTAAGCATACAGAGCTACAGGACGGAGTTCACACTAGTAGTAGAAATACATAGTATTAAGTCATAAACCACGGTTTACGTCGTAATGGCCGTGGCCGACGACCAGAGCCAAAAGCTGGGATTCTGTCAGGCACAATCATGACAGGTCCCTAAAAAAATCTATTTTGCAGATTTTCTTGAAAATGTGAAAAATTACTACTAAATTAAACTAAGCCTACTAATGTCGTAAAAAAAAATGTTTAAATTTTTTTGCCAACCTACAGTAGACATATGGTAGATGCTAGTTATAAACTATTTTGAGTGAAATAGTTATGTCTTACACGCAGAAATTTTAAATTTGAAAATGGCAAATTTTTCCAAATCTTCACATTTTGATATTTTATATCAATAAATAAAAAAGGATTGTATGGACCAAAATTTCTTACTAATTTAAAGCACAATGTGTCACGAGAAAACACATGTATCTCTGAATCACATGTATAGGTAAAAGTGTCAAAAAGTTCTTCTCACATAAAGTGACACATGACAGATTTTGAAAACGGGGCTCTGTCAGGAAGGCCAAAACTGGCTCTGGCGGTATGGGGTTAAAGCAGGAGTCCCCAACCACTGGGCGGCAGACCGGAACCAGGCCGTGGAGCAACCTCTGCTGGTCCAGGCCCCCGGCGCCACGCGATGCCAACCGCCCGGTGACTTTAGTCTGGGCAGTCAGCATCTACACTGCGTGGCTGCAGAGTATTTACTTACAGGGGGCATATCTCTATCTATAATTACTATAAGGTGACATATCTCTATCTATGATTACTACAGGGGGCAAATATCTATCTATGATTACTACAGGGGGCATATATCTCTATAGTTACTACAGGGTGCATATCTCTATCTATTACTACGGGAGGCATATCTTCATCTATAAATCCTTCAGGGGGCATATATCTCTATAATAACTACAGGGAGACATAAATCTATCTATATTTACTACAGGGGGGCATATATCTCTCTCATTACTACAGAGGGCATATCTCTATAATTACTGCAGGGGGCATATATCTCTATCTATAATTGCTACAGGGGCATATATGTGATTACCTACAGGGAGGAAATAACTATTTACAGGGGGCATATGTACCTACAGGGGGCATGTAACTACCTACAGGGAGTATATTCAACTATTTAAGGGGGACCTACAAATCTACCTACAGAAGGCTTACATACCTACCTACCTATATTTGGACTTACATACAGGGTGCTTACATATTTATGTACCTAAAGAGGGCCTATTTACATAGCTATAATGGCCCTATATACTTACCTATCCACCTACCTACAGGCAGCCTATATGACTACCTACTAGGGTCCTAAATTCCTACCTATTGGGGAAGGCCTATATACCTACCTAATAGTGGACCTTAATGGGGCCCACAGAGCTGATTATACATGTATATTATATACATGTATAATGCTGACCCACAAATCTGATCAATATTACTGCAGACTGTCAGCTCTGTGGGTCAGCATTATATTATATAATACTGACCCACAGAGCTGACAATCAGTCTGCAGTTATATAATACTGGTTACCCCTAAATGACACAGTATGGACTTAATTGTGGTTTTTTTGTGTGCGTGTGATTCTAAACATCCAATACGCCGTGTGCACATACCCTAAATTCTCCCCAGCTTTGTACTATGAAGCACCAGGGAATATGCTGATAATAGCACTTAATGAGTGCTATGATCTTACCTTATTTGCAGGGCATACATTGTGCGCATTGCAGCATAATTACATGCCAAAGTACGCCCTGCAGATACGTAATCTGAACATACCCTAACATTTTTATTTATTTATTTTTACACAACACTGACATGCAATTTGTGTCTGTAAGCACCACTGTCCCATTGTTTACAATGGGTATATGTACTACAGGTCACGATATGAACTGTGGCCTGTATTCTAATTGAAAACAATAACACAGCGCAGGTGCCTTTCTGATGCACATTTGGTGCATAAAACATGCATTTTACCCACCAAAAGGCGCATAAAAAAATATAGCCATACAGTCATATATTTACACACACACACACACACATTTACACACACATATGCACACACTCATACAGACACACACTGTTGACTGACCTGTACACTACAGGGGGGATCAGGACATGGAAGAACTGCTTGTAGGATAGCGCTGATAATATCAGCAGCTGCCGTATAGGAGAGCGCACAGAGGAAGTGGTACAGCACGAACAGGGCTGTGAGGAGCTTCCTGCGTCAAACTGTCCCATGCTGATCTCCTGCCATGCTGTCAGTGCGCCCTCTCCCCCTGCTCCCTGATCTGACAGACATCCAGCTGCCACATTCCACCTTGCCACATTCCTCACCAAGTTCAGGAGTGTTTTCGAGGAACCTGCCTGGGCTTCTTCTGCCGAGACCGCTTTGTTAAATCTGCGCCAAGGGGACTCATCTGTAGGCGATTATGCGGTACGGTTCCGCACTTTGGCTTCTGAACTACCTTGGAATGAAGCGACGTTGACCGCCACTTTCAAGAAAGGCCTCTCCAGCCGCACCAAGGATGCCCTGTCCACCTGGGACCTATCATCTTCTTTGAGTGACCTCTTCTCCCTGGCCACTCGGATTGACCACCGTGTCTCGGAACGCCAGGAAGAGCTCCGGCAAGAACGCGAACAGACTAGACCCCGTCATCTCCCTCGTCTGGCTCCGGTATTCCAAAGGCCGCCACAGTAGCCCTCTCTGCCTGCTGCCGAGGAGGCCATCGAAGTGGATCGAGCCCACCTGTCTGCACAGGAGCTAACCCGAAGACATGAGGAGAACCTTTGTCCGTACTGTGCCAGTTCTGACCATTTCCGCAGATCTTGCCCACTGATTCCTTGGTGTCTGGGAAACGTACGCACCTAGGGTACATGGGAGAGGCGTCCCTAGGTGAGAGCAAGGCCTCACCTCGTCAGACAATGCCCGTTCTCGTCGGCACTGGGTCAGGTTCCCAGTTTCAAGTTGCTGCTTTCCTGGACTCTGGGTCGGCTGGAAATTTCTTGGATGCTGCCCTGGTGTATAAACTGCATAACCTCCCCGTGATCTGCCTGGAGAAGCCCCTACTCATCTCCTCTGTCAGTGGAGAAATTCTCAGCAATCCAATTCGGTTCCGCAATGAGCATCTGTTCTTGCAAGTGGGGGCCCTGCACAAGGAGAGACTTGCGTTTTCCTGCTACCCCGTTCTTCCTTGTCCATTCTCCTGGGTCTCCCGTGGCTGCAGCGCCATGCTCCCATGCTCGACTGGCAGACAAAAGTCATGAGTTGGGGTCCGGAGTGTCGGTCTCGCTGTCTGGTGCCACCCGGTGCTTCCCTATTCTCCTACAGTGGCGTCTAAGCTTTTGGCAGGCCTTCCGGCTCCGTATCAAGCATTTGCGGACATTTTCTCGAAGAAGCAAGCCAAGACGTTGCCTCCCCATCGCCCATATGACTTTCCTATTAATCTTCTGCCTGGGACGTCTCCTCCACGGGGCAGGGTCTACCCACTGTCAGTACCTGAGACTTTGGCTATGTCTACCTATATCAAGGAGAATCTCCAGAAGGGGTTCATACGCAAGTCCTCCTCGCCAGCTGGGGCCGGGTTCTTTTTCGTGGCTAAGAAGGATGGTTCCCTACGTCCTTGCATAGACTACCGAGGGCTCAATAAGATCACGGTAAAGAACCGCTATCTTCTGCCCCTGATCACAGAGTTTTTTGACCGGCTACGGTGTGCCAAGATATTTACTAAATTGGATCTGCGAGGAGCTTACAACCTCATACGGATACATGAGGGTGATGAATGGAAGACTGCCTTCAACACTCGAGTACCTGGTCATGCCCTTCGGACTCTGCAATGCCCCAGCCGTCTTCCAAGAATTTGTCAATGACATATTCCGGGACCTCCTGTACACATGCGTGGTCGTCTACCTGGATGATATTCTGGTGTTCTCTTCCGACCTTGAGTCCCATCAAGTTCATGTACAACAAGTCCTCAGACGTCTAAGGGCCAACTACCTCTATACCAAGCTCGAGAAGTGTCTGTTCCATCAGCAGAGCCTTCCATTCCTCGTCTACATCATTTCCGACAGGGGCCTGCAGATGGATCCTGCTAGGTTGTCTGCCGTTCTACAGTGGCCACAGTGGTTCTCCAAGTCATACAGAGATTCCTGGGTTTCGCCAACTATTACAGGCAATTTATACCACATTTCTCCTTGCTGGTGTCTCCCATAGTGACGTTAACCAAAAAGAACGCCAATCTGAAGCTCTGGACACCGGCGGCAGAGGAAGCCTTCACCAAGTGAAAGTCTGCCTGTGCCTCTGCTCCTGTGCTCTCCCGGCCAGATACGGAGAGACCGTTCTTTCTTGAGGTCGATGCCTCCTTGGTGGGGGCGGGGCTGTACTCTCTCAGAAAGGGCCCAAAGGCAAGACCCTCACTTGCAGTTTTTTCTTTAAGAGTTTTTCTGCCGCTGAAAGGAATTACTCTATTGGCGACTGTAAGTTACTGGCCATCAAGCTGGCTTAGGAGGAATGGCGGTATCTCTTGGAGGGAGCTCGTCACCCGGTCAACATCTACACTGACCATAAAAACCTGTTATATCTTCAAACAGCTCAATGCTTAAATTCACGCCAGGCTCGTTGGTCCCTCTTCTTTTCCAGGTTTAATTTTCAATTTCATTTTCGCCCTGCTGAACGAAATGTCAAGGCCGATGCTCTCTCCCGTGCTTCGGATGTGACTGGGAACGAACCCTCTCCACGGCACATTATACCTCCATAGCGGCTCATCTCTGCCGCACCCGTCGACCTACAACGTATTCCTCCCGGCAAGACATACGTTCTTCCGGCTCTTTGGAAGAAGATACTGTCATGGGGTCATTGCTCCCATATGGCTGGGCACCCAGGGGTGCAGAGGTCTTGCTCCCTCATCTCTCGATTTTACTGGTGGCCAGGTCTAGTCCAAGATGTTCGTGAGTTTGTGGAGTCTTGCGCTTCCTGTGCCCGGAACAAGTCCCCTCGTCTCAAGCCGGCAGGTCTGCTCCTACCACTGCCGATACCCAGCTGTCCTTGGACCCATGTGGCCATGGACTTTATCACGGATCTCCCTTCTTCCTTTGGTAACACTGTGATCTGGGTGGTTACAGACTGGTTTTCAAAAATGTCTCACTTTATTCCTCTGCCAGGCCTACCCTCAGCCCCTCGCCTTGCCAGCCTATTTTTCCAACACATTTTCCAGCTGCATGGGCTTCCTCGGCACATAGTTTCGGATCGGGGGGTCCAATTTGTTTCAAGATTCTGGCGCTCCCTCTTTTAACCAGCTACAAGTGAAACTGGACTTTTCTTCAGCCTATCACCCTCAGTCTAATGGGCAAGTGGAGAGAGTTAACCAGACTCTAGGCTGCTACCTGCGCCATTTTGTCTCTGCGCGTCAAGACGATTGGTCTAATTTGTTACCCTGGGCTGAGTTTTCCTACAACTCCTTAGACTCAGAGTCTGCCGGGGCTGCTCCTTTCTTCATTGTCTACGGGCGACATCCCTGTCCACCCCTCCCCTTTCTGTACCCTCTGAGGTCCCTGCCATGGAGGAGCTGGTCCAGGACCTAACAGCCATCTGGAAGCAGATGCACCATTCTCTACTACAGGCTTCCGCTCGTACCAAGGCTCAAGCTGACAGAAAGCGAAGACCCCCACCGATCTTCTCTCCTGGTGACAAGGTGTGGTTGTCGGCAAAGTATATCCGCCTCAAGATCCCCAGCTATAAGCTTGGTCCCCGGTTCTTGAGTCCGTTCGAGGTGCTGAAGCGCATAAACCCAGTGGCATACAAGCTCCGCCTTCCTCCCACTATGCGGGTCCTGAACTTCTTCCATGTCTCTCTTCTGAAACCAGTCATCCTAAATCGTTTCTCTCGGGTAGTTGCTCCTCCCACTCCTAAGGCCGATGCCACCAATGTCTTTATTGTAAAGGAGATTCTGTATATGAAGACGATAAGAGGGAAGCGGTTTTTCCCCATTGACTGGAAGGGGTTCGGGCCGGAAGAAAGGTCCTGGGAACCAGAAGACAATATTCTGGACCGTAATATTATTCAGAAGTTCCTTCAGGCCAGAAAGAGGGGGAGGCCGAAGGAGGGGGGGGTACTGTCACGGGTGCCCCTGCGAACCTCGCCCTGGGTCGCAGGCACACCCGTGTTCCCCCCCGCGAGCGGCACCGCTGCCCACACGTCGGGCAGTGGGCGCGCTTACTTAGCCAGCCGGGTCCCTGCCCACTTACCCGTCCGTGCTCCTGCTGCTGCTCCTGTCTCCCGGCGTGTGCGTCCCCACTCCCTAGGGCATGCGTGCGCCGGCTCTGTTAAATTTAAAGGGCCAGCGCACCAGTAATTGGGTATTGCCGGTTGCTGCCCTTATTTAAGCCTGTCCCTTCCTGAGTCTTCTGCTAGATCTTTAGTGCCATTTGCCTATAGAGAAAGCGTTCCTTGAGCCTGGTCTGTCTTACCGTGTATCGTACCGTCCAAGCTTCCGTCCCTCGACCACGAACCTCTGCCGTCTGTCCTGACCTACTGCCTGTCCCCGACTACGTCTACATCTAGTGATTCTGTACCACGCTTACCCTTGGCTGCCACTGCAAGCAAGTCATGCCAGTGGAAGCGACCTGGTAGTTTCCCACCGCAGCAAGTCCATCCCGATTTGCACCGGGCTCTGGTGAATACCGGGTGCTACTGAGACTCCGCTCCCTCGTGTGGCTTACGGCATCGCTTGCAGTAGTCTAGCGGATCCACTACCACAGTCCGTGACACTAGGTAGTTAGGCTGTATGTAGGCCCCAGGTAGCGAGGTAGGTAGGCTATAGGTCGGCCCCCATGTAGATAGATAGCTGGACCAGGCCCCATTAGTAAAAAAAAAAAATTAACTCACCTCTCTCTCTGTTCTCCCGATGCGGCGAGCAGGAGACCAGCTTCTCCAAGTTTATGGCAAAGGCAAAGTGATGATATGATGTCATTGCACCACCCACGTCAGCACTAGGGGCCGATGCCGGCAAGGTTGTAATATCGCTGGAAAAATGTGTGCAGCTATTGGCCACATCATATGAGCATAATTTTTCTGGTCATGGCTTCTGCAGCGTGTGAGCCCAGCCTTAAAGGGGTTTTGCCAGGACATGAGTTACTTACCTCCTTATCAGCACGGAGTAGAATTTAAACAATTCATGCTGAGTCATGAAGGCTGCAGTGAAGAGAGGGAGGGGGTGAACAGAGAGTGAGGAATAAGGGAGCGTCTCAAAACTTAACTCAAATAATAACTTTACAACAGTTGATTCTCTATACAGCAAGACACAGGCTCATATACTGCACTTTCTCCACAGCCCCTTGAAGCTCATTCATTTTTCCCTGTCATTAGATAAGAAGTGTTTCACGCAAGTACGGCCTGTCAGCTCCTCTGGTCGTGTCTAATGCAAGCTTTCAGGTAATTAAGGGGGATTGAGAAATGCTGTAGCTCTCAGAGGCTTCACTTTTTTTGATGACATATTTAGAAAAGTGATTAAATACCCATTTTTGATGATCCCACGTCAACATTACATCGTGGCAAAACCCCTTTAATAGGATCTTGGAAAATTAGTATAGTAATCATATAAATAATACTATGGCATACAATGTGCAGGAAATAGCTTCAAACTCTGTAATATATCATCAACTCTCCCATTAGTAATGTGTCACAACCTGAAGTATGAGTACACCCATTATGTATATATGCACCCTAATGTGATGTATCCCCTTTTCTTATAGAAAAGACACTCCATAACCAATTTAAGTCATGAATATAATAAACCATTAAAATAGTATCAAGGAACACTGACAACAAAGACAAGTATGCTTAACCTCCAGAAAGGTGGGGCTGACAGCTCTTATCTGATATGTGTAATGCAGTTACACCCAACAAACCTGTATTGCACTACAGAAGATTTAATTTCAGCTATTAGCTTAATCACAGGGCTCTTGGTAAATGGAACGGTGAGAGAAGTATAGGTTGACACATTTTAATATACTGCTAAATTTAGAAATAACAGTTTACAAAGAAAGGTATTACAGAAGGTATTGCTAGCAGGGATTGTGTACTAAATTATGCACAGCACGTCAGGGATTAAGGATAGTCATTAAACATATTTTAAATCCTTTTTCTTCTTCTCATTTCAGTGTAGCTAAACAACTTTATGAGCAAAATCATCTTTAAGATCTACCTATCATATCTTATTTTGAATTCTCTCTATCTATAAATCTATATCATTAGCTTTAACTATACAGCATATGTACATGAAACATCACTGTATAAGATTTTTGTTCTTCATTTGCATATTACATACATGTGGTTTGGAAATCTTTGATATAACCTTGGAAATAATTTCACTTCCTATAGATTTTCCTGCTATCAGATAACAATTGTAAGTTTGGTTATTGTAAACGCAGACATGTATATATATATATATAATGGGTATGGATTTTGGCCCACATTTGGATTGCCAGTTTACACACTAACTCCACGGAATCCTACAATTTTATCCCTAAGACTAGGGATTTGTAAATTTGCATGGCAATTCTCCTGGT
Source organism: Phyllomedusa bahiana (assembly GCA_025379985.1). Taxonomy (NCBI): domain Eukaryota; kingdom Metazoa; phylum Chordata; class Amphibia; order Anura; family Hylidae; genus Phyllomedusa; species Phyllomedusa bahiana. Next base: position 54,842 of record JAODAL010025350.1, read on the forward strand.
AAAAATGTTGATGGGAACCATATGCAACATGCAACTGTATTGTACACTCATAGGGGCCCCAAATCCCGGCGCAATTACGTTAATCCATGCTTTCAAGAGAACATGGTTCCGCGCTCCCCCCCGTCAGCGAATCCGCCCGGGGGGGGGAGAAAGTGATCCACATTTATTTACGGCGGGGGAGGGCCCCGTAAACAATGATTGTTATGGGGGGGGGACGGCCCCCCGCCGCGCCCGCCCCGCCACCCCCCGCCCCTTATTCACGGCGGATTTGTGCGCTCAATACGGCGCACAAATCCGTCGGGAATAAGCCGTGTAAACACGGCCTAACTCCACGGAATCCTACAATTTTATCCCTAAGACTAGGGATTTGTAATTTGCATGGCAATTCTCCTGGTAAAAATGTTGATGGGAACCATATGCAACATGCAACTGTATGGTACACAATTCCAAAGCCATGTTCAACAAAATTATTGCAGTATATATGAAATGTGCACTACACACACTGGTGTTAAGAAAGGCAGGAATTTTCCTGCCATTTCATCTAATGTTGCTTAGTTGATCAAAATGATTTTCTGTCTGTCATCTCTCTTGTGTCTGCTTGGAGTGGTTCTATGACAACTGTTTAGGATCCTTGCATGTCAGCTGACTGGGCTGTGTAACTGGAGCTTGATTCTATAGAGCCCATTTGAGTATGGCAATCTGATGCAGATAATGCTGCAAGGTCTATTGCCTAGTCCTGATATGTCAAGTTATTGTTTAGTGAAATCTTCTGTTTAGACCAGTTGTGTCAAGTTCTAATATACTGTATTGTTGTTTCTTGTCTAAGATCTTTTAGGTCAAGTCCTAGAGTTTGTAGTTCATGTGAATATCAGTTTGGTCTTTGTGTAGTTCTGATGTGCTTTGTTTAGTGAGTTTCTGGGTCTTATAGATTATTTCTGGTTTTGCGTCAATTGTAGCTTAGGGACACTTTTAAAAGAATAGCTTTAGGGTCAGAGGTTCAAATGTCGGGGAAAGCCACTGGGCGAAGTTTTGTGGAACATTTAGGCACAGATAGTTAGGGTCAGTTATCACTATTACTGTCTTGCTTCCAGATTTAACTTGCAGGTGGAATCTCAACCGAAAGTAGACCGTAAAGCATGCCTTTATGTTTTCCAGTTATGTGTAAACACCCATACGTTAAAAAAGGTATACTAGTGCTTTTATGCACAGATCAATAAGAAGTTAGGGTGAGGACTTTTTGGGACTCTATTATGCCTTGGCTATCTCTCAACTAAAGTCTTACCACAGTTCTATGAGACTTTTTTTGTTACCCACTGAAACAAATTTTCACAAAATGCTTGCCCCAAGTATACAATGTTTTGACAACACAGCACTGAAATGCTTGAGATTAAAAACCACAACACATGTTATTTTCTGTGCAAATTTTGAGGGGATTTTTTCCACAGCACATGAATGAAAATGCCCATTCACTTTGCCTCTTTTGTAGTATGCTGTGGTTTATTCACACGTAAATGAGCTGTAGAAATCTACAGCATATCCAGACAGTCTGAACATACCTCCACAGAAATTTGCACTATAATATTTAATGAATATGTGTATTTTCCTTAAAGAAATTAAACTAACTGATTTACATAGCAAAGCCTTAGTTTATGAATATATTATTTAAAGGGGTGTTATCGTTTCATTAAATGGTCTTCAGAATAAGGGGACAGTGAAAACAAGCAACTTTGCAATTGGATGTCATTAGCAAAGCTGCCTTGTTCTCACAGTGTCCCTTAAACTTGTTTTTTTATTTAAACTGATATCCAGTGTGGGTCTAATCCCTCCTCCTTGCTTTCACTAGCTGAGAGCTCATTTTCATTTTGTACAGCCCCGGGTCGATTCACTGGCTGTACAGAATGACTCAGAGTTAGGGGCCGTTAGCATTTTTCTGTCTCCACACCTAGCAGAACAACTGCAGCGATTGTACAATGAAAACATGACAGTTTTGACCCGTGCCTAACTCTCCTGCATACACGCAGATCTGTGCCGTTCTTAGAAAGCTGGGAATACATCTCCACGTTGGAAGGAGTTCAGTTTCTCAGATTAGATTGAATGCAGCCTGTGGTATGTATACAGCTCTTATAAAATAAGACTGATAGGGGGAGACACAGTGATATGTGGACTCAGAGGGAGGGGGGCGGGGGAGTCTCAGGCCAGCGTGAAGGGGGATGATGTCATCCAGCTGGGAGGGGAAGAAACGCCCCAGCATTCACAGAGTTGATAAGCTCAGAGCAGTGTGAATGAGCCGAAGTAAGGAAGCGATACATCCCCTTTAACACTTTGACTTATGCATTGATGGTACTGTTCTTCACATGTTTTATGACAATAAAAGTGTAAAGAATAATATATGCATTAGGTTGAATTCTGTTACTGTAACTGTGCAGTAAGCTTTATTCTGTTATTATATTAATAAAGTATGTTTATTCCTGTTAGCATATGTATCTACATTTGATTATGTTATTGCATTTATCATGTAAACTTATCCTGTAAACTTAGACAGACCCAAACACGCATCTAAAAGTGTATGTTCACGCGGACCCAACACGCTGTGTGAACATACCCTTATCATTATACTTTCAGTTCTTTCTGTTACTATATATGTGTTAGTTCTGTTATGGCATCTATGTACCTGCTTGGTACTACACTTATTCCCTCTAACTTGGTTCTATTATTGTATATATGCAGTAAGCCTGCTCATGTTTCTGAATGTATATAATAAGCTTGCTTCTGTTCACATAACTATATCTATTCTCATAACTATGTAGTATGCTGTAACTAGCTATCTTATCTACCCATTTTACATATCTTCTCAGGGACAGAAAATTCCTTGAACACCAGTTTTGTGGGTAAAGTTTGACACTAATCTGAGCACTTTCGTTCAGGTCAGCCGGAAAATCATCAAAAACAAAATTGACTGAAAATCAGAAAACTAACCCTAAGTAGTTAGTCTAAAATTAGGTTGTTTAAGGGATTTAAGAGAGTTATTTTACTGGTCTGGTGATGCAACGATCTCATTGCGGCCTATAGGACGGTCATTGCCCTTGCATTTACTTCACTGTCAGTTCAATATTATGAAAAACAGAAGTGACGTCAGACATCATGTCTATCTTCGCGTCCAACTACTTCAACATAGGCTCAGTGTTATGGTGGTACTGGAAGTGAAGTCAGATGAGGTATTGGACTGGAAATAAGGCCACAACAGAAGTGTTGCGCCACTGGATCAGTAAATTAATCCCTTAATTTCTCTAAAACAACCCTAACTCTAATTAAGCTTTAGGGTTATAGTTATAGTGAGGGACAGAGTTAGACAAAACCTTTTTTCACAAGTTCGGTCAAACCAGTGTCAAACCGAAGAGGCCGTCATTTGAGTAACACTGTTGTCCGTTTGATTCATCTCTCTCCTTGTTACTCCTCTGTCTCTCTAATCCGCCGAGCCCTACACTGGCTACCCATTGCCCAGCGAATCCAATTCAAGTTACTAACCACGACCAATAAGGCTCTCCATAACCTCTCCCCTCTATACATCTCTGCCTTAATCTCTAAATACCATCACTCAAGCAATCTCCGCTCCTCACAAGACTTTCTTCTCTGCTCTCCCTGTGAGCGCTCCTCACACAACCATCTCCAAGACTTCTCTCGTGCTTCCCCCACACTCTGGAACTCACTGCCCCAACAAATCAGACTCTCCTCCACCTTCACTAGTTTCAAAAGCAACCTGAAAACCCGTCTCTTCAGGATTGCCTATAACCTACAATATCCCTGCTGCCACTGAGCTACCCCACAAATATGTCTGCCCCACCCCTTCTGTCTCTTTCCTCCTTATAGATTGTAAGCCTTCGTAGGGAGGATCCTCCTTCCCTCTGTACCAGTTGTTTTTTTATTGTTCCATTGTACTTGTTGACAAATTTT